>VDFB02276610.1:0-224227 GCA_007258455.2 Sequoia sempervirens
GATTTTAAGATTCTTTTGGAGCATTAAATATTTTATTTTAATGAATTTATTAAGAATTTTCATCATGATGGGATGTTGAAAATGGAAGCTACATCAAAATAATGAATATTTAGCATAAAAGGTGAGATTTGACAATTTTGGAGCTAGTCACTTATGCAGGAATTTGAGGAGAGAATGTTTTTTTCAAGGAATTGGAGTAAAGTGACTCAAGAGGGAATAGAATGTGAAGAATAATATGACTCAAGAGGGAATAAAATGTGAAGAATAATACCATCACATATGTTTTATTGCAGGTCTAAAGATGATTGAACAACAAGTGATTTGAGATTCAAAAGTTGAAAGAGCAATGAATTGCATTGTAATTTGTAGGATGCATGAGCTAGTTTTGTGATTCTGAATTTGAGATTGTTGTGAAGAAACGTTGGATCAATGAAATTATTTTTGTTCGTTGTCTTATATGAGTTTGTTTTCTAATTTGTAATGGTTAACTACAACACTCATGGTTACATATAAATGTTATTTCAATTATGCAAGTTAATGTGTAGTTCAACTGGTTGCAGGAGCTAGCAGGTTGATGAAGTGTGATCGAAGGATGCATTTTTATTTGTTGTTATAATCAATTTATTTGTTGTTATATCTCACTTATAAATCATATTTAAAGTGGTTTGGACGAGCCCCCATGGCTACCCTTTTGATGTAATTCAGTTATTCATTGTAATCCTAGAATTTCAACGGTGTTTTAAATGGGAAGTTGAGACATTTGTGGTTGATTTTTTATGTTGTTTCAATCATATTTCTTTGTTGCAAATATGTTGATGTGTTTTTTGATTGGGGATTTTAGTATGTGTTGAGATGGAAGTACCATCTCTTTCATCAGTGTTGCATGCCCTTTGTGGGATAAATTACAACCTCTCCCCTATATGCACAATCTTCCCCTATGGTGGTTTTTGGATGAGATGTGCTCAAAAATAAATATTTTTATCTACATAGGTTCTTGGTTTACATATTCAACAATTTTTGGCCCTCCCTTCTTGATCTACACAACTATGTCTTGGATTCATGAGAACCTCTCATCGAGGGTAATATTAATCTCTTCCCTTATGCTAGAGGCTTCTTCATTGTGTGTTTTTCCTCTTTAAAGGATGGGGATTTGGTGCTTGATGACAAGTTGTGGATGTGGGGAGAGTATTCTCTCTTGATCAAGCCTTGGTCTACCTCCTTCAACCCCCTCTTTGAACCTCTTAATGTTAGACCTATGTAGGTTTGACTTCATAATATTCCCCTCTAAGTTTGGGAAGATTGCTACTATGAGGTAATGGGCAATGTTATTGGTCATTTGTTGAAGGTTGAATCTACTACTTCCTACGCATTGATATCTCCAAGCCTCTTCATGGGGATATTATTTTGATGATGAGGGATGGGCCTTTGACTCAACCACTTAACTATGAAGGTCTCCCCTATAGATGTAGATGATGTTTTTCTATCAACCACTTGACTTCTTATTGTCCACTCTCTTGATGCAAGGGCACGACAACATGGTGGAGGAATGCTTGCAAAAATCACTTGACTATTTATGCTTTTGACTCTCTAGGTGATGGTTCCTCTTAGTTTGATGAGTCTTCTTGGGATCTTGGATCCTCTCTTCCCATTACCCCCATGATTCTTGAGGAGGTTTCTCATGTGATTAGTACAATTCTAGTGAGCCTTGCTCCATCAACTCGTATTGGTGAATTACACCCACCTTCTTTGGCTAGTTAGTATGCTACTCCATTAGCTTTGGCTTAGCTTCAATATTCTCTTGAGGCAATTCTTCAACATTCGACTATTCTAGTTCAACATTCCTCTATTTCTATTGCACCATGGATGGGCCCTCTAAGGGGGAATCTCCCTCACTTCTAGATCTATGAACTTGGAAGATAATATTTCCTAGAAAAATGTACAAAGGTAGAATAAAGGTCCTCCCAAATCTATTTCTTAGTCTCACACTAGAGTGAAGGTTGTGAGATTAAATAGGGTTGGATCTGGCATTGTTTAGCCTAAAACCTTGGGTACTCTTTTGTTTCATGCTTATTGGATGTAGTTGTGTTGGTTTATGATTAGCAACTTGGTATTAATTGTGTCTTATTCCCATCTAGGAGGCTATTGTATTTTCTTTGAGTTGTTCTTTTTGATGTGCAGGGTTTTTGATCCCTTCAAATTACCTTAATCATAAACAATGATAGGTTTAAATAAAATAGAAATTATCAATATTTTCATAAATGATTTATCATTTAAAGAGTAGTCATGATAGGTTTAATGTGCATTCATTAAAAAATTATAATTTATTTTATAGATGTTATTTAGTGCCATCCCCATGAAATGGAAACATTATTATTGCATTTCTATTTGGAGTTAATGCATCTAAATTAGAATTTAAGTGTAATGATTATGCTAAAAGTTGGCGAATGTTTGAAAAGTTCATACCTTGCATCTTTATCATTCATTTTATGTCTTGTTGTGGGATATTCCAAGCACTTGGTCTTAGCACATGATTTTAATTGATTTAACACTTCCTTTAACCCACATTCTCAAATTCACCATCTAAAACAAAACATTACGCCTGAAAATTTCTCCAACTATCATGTTGTCGATTTTCGTTCTTTGATCAAATCTATAATGTGAATTTGACCCTTTTGTAAAATTTAAACTTTTCCCTGGGCTCAAGCTAATCACTTTCCAATTAGTCGTTACTCATCATTTCCCACACTAGAGCATTCAAATTATGTCTTTATGTCAAGTATAAAAAGACATCATTCATAGGTCATTTAATAAGACAACCAATCCCTACTTAATCCATCATTACGACAACTCCATCTCATTCATCTTTCACAAAGGATCACTCATTAGTTGTTGCTCAACTTTCCACATCAATTATTACATCACATGGTAAAACCTTGGCTCTTCCACTAGGTCATTTTGGCCCCCATTGTATTGTGTTCCAGTTGCAACAAGTTACAAGCTTTGTTCATTTTACATTTGGCATTGCCACACCATCACTTGTGTTTATTTTTGCTTGTTGTCTTCCAACAATTTTTTAAAAAATTAAATCAATCAACAAGGCTTGTCATATGGAGAAGATCCTCACTTAGCAAGTTTTCGAAGGTATTTGTCAACACTTGCAACTTTTATTATAGAACAAAGCATCAAGGAAAAATTCTATTTGTAGATACAAAAAGTCTACAAGTCACAATTTCATTTCTACGAGTTAAAATTTATTTTTTGTGCACAAAGTTCATTTCCACATTCCAAAGATTTGATCCAAGTCATTTATGTAATACATATTCAAGTCTAGTCAAATACTAAGAATGACCCAATTCAAATTGTCACTTTTCTATCAAAACATCCAACTTTAAACAGTTTTGAATTACTATTTAAAATTTATGATGAGAACAATAGAAAGTCATTTATTGATTGTCAAAATCAACTATGCTTTTACTCCTAAATTATAATTTTCTAAATTTAATCATATAATGTCACAACTACAAATTAAATAGATTCGATCTTATAAATTTTACATTTATAAATCCATATATATACAAACTTATTTAATTACTGGACATATGTGAACTCGTATTGTCATGGTTGTGTTGTTTGAATTATCTACACTTTGAAAAATATTGAAATTTAACTCAATATCTATTTTTAAGTGTTTTTTTTTAATATGAGTTGTAGTTTAACAATAATATTGTTGAATCACGTACGTACCCAAACCCATGTGTATATCATCATAAAATAGATAGCTTATACATTGTTATTGATTATACTTTATATCATTTTTCATCCTTAGTGGTTATACTTTGTATATTTTTTTATGCATATTATAATGTCGCTATGATGTTTAATATCATATACCATTTTTACAAGCTTAGATTATCTTCGCATATCAATGATTTCTGTATTGAACGTGTTTGTTTTCTTCACCTAAGGTGGATCCCCTTATAAATATCAATGACTTCTGAATTGCATCATGTAACATTAAACAATCAAAGATGGACCCCTATTAAAAGATCCTGATGTGATTCTAGTGTCATGCCAAAATGTTTTCAAGATAAGAAATGCAGTACATGATGATGGGTGACAAAATATGTTTTGAAACGGTCATACATTTCTTGGATGGCCTGTCATTTTCATGTGTATTTGACACACAAGCTGTACTATTTGTTTTTAATGTTTTCTACCACATATCTTAAACTAATAAGCGTATATATACATGTCAATATCTGTAATAGTGTTCCTTGCAATTGATAGCCGTTATGGGATCTTGTTCAGTAAAACTTGTACAAAACCCTCTTGAGAATATAACTCATAACACAACGAAAAACAGAATCGTCCCATGTTATGATGAATTTTGAGAAGAGGGCATACAACAATTACAACCATCAAGTAATTACAGTTGCAGTACGAGATAATAATGATATTTCATACCAGGTCTAATTGTGTCGGAATGTAACAATTGATGTTTGCTTTCAAGTGTAGTGCTCAATTTCACAATAAGCAGTACAGGGAGGACCCTGTATGAATCAGTGTGCCTTCCCTAACTAAGAAAGAACTATTTAAAGTACCAACAGTTGTCTCAACCATTAAACATAACCACTTGATAACTTGCAGCACCTTTAGCCAACAATTAAAATAACTAAGTCAGCGTCACATACATTAGCATAACAAAAAGTTATACCACACAATCAAAATCCAGAAACAAAAAAATTGTAAAAAGTTATACCGTCTACAAAGTCTTGAAGAAAAAAAATGAAATGCATTGTATATATATTGTCTCTTACTAACCAGCCAGTTTGGCCTAAAAGGAATTAAAAGTCAATATCATCCTATTTCAATAATAAATATGCACTCTCCTGTGCATTTTATATGCTCCAAACTAAATAAATATGCACTCTCTCCTCTGCATTTTATATGCTCCAAACTAACAACCATACCACCATTTGTAACATAAGAGTCACTATTGTGCAATGCACTACAAAGAGGAAAACATGTGTTTCACATGCAATCTGTAATGTTTTTTGTAGGATTGATTATACATTGCTATTGTTATCTTGTATGCATTTTTCTCTATATTATATTATGCTAAGATGTTTAGTTCCGTATACCATTATTACAAATTGAGATCATCTTCAACAAAGACAACCTAATAAATATCAATGATTTCTGAATTGCATCTTAGGATTGAACAATAAAGACGGTTTCATATAAACAAATGCTGCAGTAATTCTTAGTCATGCCAAAGTGTTTTATAGAATGCAGCCATGGTGATGGGTTACAATACATGTTTTGAAACAGGCATACATTTATTCATTGTTCTGCCATTTTCTCCTGTATTTAACACAAAAACTTGACAAGTTGGATGTAGTTTTGTTGAGTGTCAAATTGTATTGTTTTATCAGGATTCAACTGCATAGGTTTTTTAGTCAAACTCATTGACACAAAAACTTGTTTATTGTTTATGTTTAATGTTTGTGCATCTTTAAGATGCATGTTTGTGCATTTCAATATCTGTAACAGTGCTCCTTGCATTGATGCCTCATTTGGGATCATTTGGTAGAATTTGTACAAATTCCTCTTATGAACAGAATTTAGTCCACACCAATGAAATACAGATATCACCCCTAATCAAGGTGAATTTAGGTAAGAGTGTGTACAATAAATAAACCATCTGGAAATTACAATATCTGGAGTTCAATATACCAATGTGCAATCTGTAATTACAACATAGTACTTACGCAGAAAAAGTCATATAAATGATATGTACTGGAAACAAAGAAAAAAAATCTTTGATACAAAGCATTGAATTTGCTTCAGCTAATATTACCCCAAAAAGAGGAATTCGTACAAAGGCTTGAGTTCTGAATGTCTCTAATATCATGAACCGTGTTACAGAAGACATTTAATAGAGATCTCAAGTTCTAAATTTCTCAATAGCAATCTCATATTTTACTATAATAATATACTAGGCTAACTGGAATATGATACATTTCTTAAACAAATTCAGCAGTAATTACTGCACAATGACTCACTAGTCACAAAACAAATGTTACTCCTCGCAAACTCACTCCCTCTCCAACCATGACTAAAACTTATGAAGGATGCTGAATGAAACAATGACTGAGTACAAATTGACATATGCTTACATAATCAAGGTCGATGTACGACAAAGCGAAAAAAAAAACTGTCCAATGATCCAAATGGCAACAATATGTAACATTTGTGACCCAACAGTCTTTATTCTTCAAAGAATCAAGTTACTAAGACGCCTACATCATATAACCTGCATTCCCATATGGATTTTGGGCCTGATATGGAGTACCAGCAGCATGAGGATATGTAGTTCCATAAGGATTGCCAAAAGGGTTGGCAGCAACTTGTGGCCCCATCATTTGCTGCTGTGCCATGAAAGCTTGTTGTTGATATGCCATAGAGGCCATTTGTACAGCAGATGGTGGAGCTATTTTATTAGAAGCATAGAAGGGATCTTGACCTGGTTGCAACATTGGTGTAGCCTCAAAGGGATTTGGTGCCACTTGACCCATATGGTAGTTACTAGATGGATTTGTTTGTCTTCTCATTGCATCATCGTATAGACTATCCAGTGTAAGCTTATCGAGTCCACCAGCCTGACACCAAAGGCATGCCAAATAAGTTATATATTTAACTACTTATACAATTTCATAGAAGTATTTGTATCGGAAACACAAGACAAACATTGCAAAACAAAAGAATAACAGATTTTGTACCCAAACTTGTTACTCTAAGAATCATTTCCCTATATAAAAATATAAAAACCATTATACCAATTGGGCAATTGAAGTCTCCACAAAATAAAACTGCAGCTCTTGATACAGCTGTGATATGAATGAACTATTAATAGCCTGGGTCTTGTTGCAATATGAAATTACAAGGAATTACCATATATAATAATAATTAAAAAGAAAAACTAAACTTTACCTAACCTAAAGTACCAGTCAACAAGCAATTCTCTTAATTAAAAACTTACTTCTACCCCAACATGGGACATCTAATGCAAAAGAGAAGCACCAATTACACGACAAGCTAAGATATAGTGTCACGCCCCCGTAAAAGAACAATGAAATAAGATAAAACATGATCGCCTCCTCCAAGGGAAATAATAGGGTCAGCGATCTGAGTGTGAAAATAATATTAAAAACTTCCTACAAGGCACTCCCTAAACAGCGATCTCCTCCAAAAGACACATTAATAAGAGGCATCGATTCGTTGAAGGGGCAGACACATTAATAAGAGGCATCGATTCGTTGAAGGGGTGGCGATCAACCTAAGAAGGACGTGTCCCTTACCAAGGGACGAGCATGTTGAATGGTTATGACTTTTCCCCACCTTGGGGATATAAAAGGAGAACAGATTCCAAGGAGAGGCATCAGCGAATCATCTTCAGAAATATATTTACATTCAGGCGACCAATATCTTTGGAATATCAGAAAGAGATAAAAACAACAAGGCAATTGAGCAGATCAGAATTAATTATCTGCACTCAAGGGCAGAACCAGCAGTTATTACATCTGCTGCTGTGAATATAGCAATCTTATGTTTTAATAGATATTGTGGTATGCTCTATCATGATTATTGTGCATAATGATATAATTATTATTGTATAAATCTGGATATATTTAGTGTTTGTAATTCTCATCAAGCAACCATGAGGAGTGGGGGGAAAATACCAGTAGGGTGAGCAGATACTAGATCTCTTTCTAAGTACGCCACTCCATGTTGAATGACTGTGTCTGCCACTTGGGGCCAAGAGGGATGGTATACCCACTCTTGGGCTTAGAAAGAGGAATCTATGGGCCTCCTAGAGTAGCTTTTCCACAATCTCTACATGGATTGGTTGTTAAGAAGGGATTCAAGGAGTCTCAATCATAAGAAAGATGGATAAGGCAACACGGATAGGGAAAGCAGGTACAAGTTTATCCACTAAGTACGCTACTCCATATTGGATGACTGTGTCTGCCACTTGGGGCCAAGAGGGATGGTATATCCGCTCTTGGGCTTAGCATGGATAGCTTCGGGCAGACTTATCATGTTTCTCATCCAAGTCCTATTATGATTAAACTCCCACTATGCATTATGGATATTATTTAGATAGTTTTGAAATAGTCATGCATTTTACATGGTTTAAATAGATAAGGCATTTATTATATATGTTTTGAGCATATGAATTATATTTCCAATATTATCTAACATGATTGCAGGACCTAAACCAAGATTTATCTTGCTAAAGCATCTAATTGGTTAGTTATAACCCTAACTACATTAATTTTTTGATTCTAAGGCAAGATTTAGGGCAATCCCAAAAAGGCGACATTACATATAGTAAACATTGCTGGAAGATAAAGAATATAGGCTACAATAAGCTGTTGAATCTGTACCATGGCATCCATGTTCCTAAGGAATATAAGCTACAGTAAACTGTTACATGTGTAGCTTGTATCATAAGATCCATAAACCTTTTTAAAAAATGGTCGTGGTTCCAAAAAAAAAAGTAAACTATGTTCAAGCATATTCAATCAACATACAGAATTGTTTTCAAGTAAAATATTCTGAACATTTAGTCCAAATAACACTATTCATACAAAATGAGTATACCATATGACAAAATATACTCGTGAATGCAAGGACAATTTGGTTCTGATAACTTGTGAAGAAGCTGGCCTTCTGAATTAAGGTCAACATCTTGCATTTGTGCAGACAGTGAAAGGAAGCTGGAGGAGTGACAGGAAAATTTGTGTTCAAAAGTATTTCAATTTACAGCAATATAAGTCAAAAAATGTCATATAAGGTCAACCGTCAAACAATGAAGAAGTCAAAGTTGACCAACACATTCATAGAGAATTGCTGACTACTGTCCTGAAAGCTAAAAAAAAGCCATTTTATTTTTACTTTGATATTAATAAGTTCCTATTTATATGTCATGTTTAAAGAAGACAAAGACAAATGACTTCACCTTTAGAACAGAATTTCTTACTCTAATATCCAAATTGCTATATCAACCACTAATACATCTAAAGTTAATATGTATCTGAAAGCAAAGGTTGAGCATTGACCATGGCTCAGGCATCCAGCACCGTCCAACCTTGGGCTTAGAAACAAAAACTCAAAGCCAAACTAGAAAGTCATATACTTTATGAGGAAAACTGTCTCCTAATCCACACTGTCCATCTAAAGATTCTCATCATCATTCTCTTATGCCCATCCATTTTCTATTCATCTTGCATTGATCTCCTTGGTTCTATTTCTCAATCTGCAGGATCACTGTTTCCCTACTCCAATATTTCAATTTCCTCCTATACTTCCCTTACATCATCTTCCACATCTATATCGCCTGTGTGTAATTTTCTTGTCGAATTGCCTGCCCATACTGTAAATTGCATCCCTCTCTATGTTTTCCTTCACTGACCTTAGATTTCTATTGTCAATTGCTCTCTTACAATTCTCTGTTCTTCCTTGCATTTCTCTAGTCACCCACAGTCTGAAGCCATACTTCCTGCTCCACTTCCAAAACATCCAATTATCATCATCATTTAAATTTCCACGGACTTGCAATATTCTATTAAGGCATCGTGCCCTATTTACCCGCAGACTCAGTCATCTTCCATATTCCACTGCCAAAACTTCAATATCATCACAGTTTATATTTCCACCTAACTGTAATCCTCTTAATGTCTCATGCTGTCCATCTCTTTCTATAAATAAGTATACATACACACACACACTACCACATTCCATTTGCCTAGTTTTTCTTCTACTTCACTCGTGTTCCTTCTAGATTGTGCCTTTTAACTTAAATGCAGCTGGCATCACTGTTTATATTTCCACTTACCTGCAACCCTATTAAGGCCTCACACAGTTGATTTTCTATAGATAAGTATACATACGCACACACACACTGCTGCATTTCCTTACATCATCTTTCACATCTATACTGCCTAGTGTAATTTGTCTTGCAGAACTGCCTGCCCTACTGTAAAATTTAAATTTCATCATAATCAAACCTATATTTTCCTTCAGTAACCTTAGATTTCTGTGTTAAATTGCTCTAGTACAATTCTCTATTCTTCCTTGCGCTTCTCTAGTCATCCAGAGCCTGCAATCATCTTTCATGCTCCACTGCCAAAACGTCCAATTGTCATCACTGGTAAAAATTCTGCCTAACTGCAATCCCCTAAAGGTCTCCTGCTCTAGTTCCCCACAGTTTGCAATCATCTTTCGTTTTCTACAGCCAAAACTTCCAATTATCATAACCATTTATATTTCCACCCACTTGCAATTCTCTTAAAGGCCTCAGAGTCTATTTCCTTTGATAGATAAGTATACATACACACATGCCCACCAGCATTCTATCAGTCTACTCCTTTCACCTACATTGCCCACTTTTTCTTCCACTGCGCTCATTTTTCTGACATTGTGTCCTTTTTCTTTTATGCTACTGTAATCACCATTTACATTTCCACCTGCCTACAATCCTCTTAAGGCCTTGCAAAGTTGATTCCTTTCTATAGATAGTAAACATTTGCATTGCTTCAGTCTGTTTCTCTACTCCATCCACCTACATTGCCCACTTTTTCTTAAACTGCACTATTTTTTCTTCTACATATTGCCCCTTTTCTTGTATGCAGCATATACATCAACAGCCACATGTAAATTTCCCAGAACTAGCATAGCACCTATAAATGCACAGATATGCTGACTGGGAACGTGGAAAGACATGTAAGAATAATTAAATAATTAAAAAAGAGTAAGGGAAAGCTCCATTGATTGCTTTTATGAAGGCAATTAACATTATATAAAGAGAAGGGTTAAACTCCACTGACTGCTATTTGTAGGTTGCAATGTCACAAATAAAGTTGAAATCCTTTATAACCAACATGGGAAAGAAAATGGCCCAGTTCCTATTTGCTACTTCTAATCAGTGTTTTGTTCTCAAGCAGATGCAAATGTGTGCCAAATCTATAGATCACTAGCGAATCTTCTCTTGCCTCCATGACCACAATAAAAACGCAGGAAGAATGCAAATGCTAATAAAAGATACTAACTAAATATGCATTTCCAAAATCAAAAGTCAGCATTATTCATTTAAAATGCAATTTCCCTATGTGAAATCCATCCCCTACATACATGCAAGAAAATATTAATCATTTAGGCTGATGTGGAAAAGGAAAAGTTTATTTTCTGTTCACTACTTTTAAGTGCATATTTTGATCTCAACAGCAGATGCAGAATATACACCAATTCTATAAATGACTTCTACGGATCTTGAGCAAACATTAAACTAATGACCAGCTAGCTTTCCCACCCTCCATAAAAATGGACGGAAACACATTCCGAACAAAATGCTAATAAAAAATACTGAAGTTGCATTGCCAGAAACAAATGCAACCATTATTTGTCTAACATGCAGCTTCACTTAAGTGAAAGCCACGCATACAAATTGAATCAGCTATATGCATGCACATTGAATTAAACTAGATGCATGCAAAAATTGAAGTGCAATTGGGTACTATAAGAAAGCCACGGAAAACATTCCAAAGAAGTTAATTTTTTAGTAGCCAACAATATTTTTGACATCCAATTAGCTTACTTTGAAATTGGCAAAATTATATTGCACTGATGGTCACAAAATTACTGTTGGTTGTATTTATTTATACTGGTGGATTTCTAGGTGTAAACTACTGAGTCCATTAATATAGTGTCCACTGTCTATAGGTGTAACTAAAATTAACTCTTTCTTTCAAATTACCCATAATGTAATAGTTGAAAGGAAGAATTTCCTTTAAGGACTGGAACCACTGCTCTCTATCCGTTAAGAAACATAAACCAAATTTTCTTCATTCTATATTATATGTTTAACTCAATATTAGTTAATCATCCCAGTTTTTAGAACCAAATAAATATTATAAGATACAAAAGACCTAATTGTAGCTTTTTTGGCAATGATTTCCTAGAGCTTAATTTGACCAACTCCAATTTATTACAATGATTTTATGTAATGTCCCCTACTTGAAGTAAGCCTGAATTTGCCTTAAGGGACAATTACAAAACATAAAATTGTTTTACAAATAATATTCCATAGTAAATTATATATTAAATATTTAACTTCAAGAATAAATGAACTATTAACATTTATGAAATAATGAATAACAGTTTAACTTGAATCCAATATATAGACTCTTTTCCAATAACCAATCATGGTAGGGATTGGAGAGAAACACATGATAGGGCGTCAAAAGAGGAACATCCAATCAAGACAATTCCTTTAGGGACATCCAACCAAGACAATTCCTTTATCGCCTTTAACTGGTCTCCTTGCCAACTCTAATATGATTGCATACAAGAATCTATTATCCATATTTACATTAAAGAATCGACAGACTCCTTTCCCAAAGGAGTGAGATTGTTTCTACTAATGCTTGAGGTTGTCTCTTATGGGTGGTTTTGGGGTTTTTAGCTTTAGCTTTTCTTTAGGTGTTCTGCTTTGTTGGATCTGTTTATGAGTTATTTAATGTAATATTTGGAAGTGTAGTTTTTTTAGTGTTGGTTGTACTTGGAATTTTATCTTATTTGAGTTATTTGTGATTTGAGTGTGACTAGTGGTAGCTATAGTTGGATTCCTTGTTTGCTCTCTGCTATGGGCAAGGGCTCTTGTAAATCCCTCTCTAAGTTGATACACAAGCATCCTAACCCAATGAGCAAACTTGCTTCGACCAAAACTATTTACTTCATGTTTGTTTATCTTTTGCAGATTTTCTTGTGTGTTGTCATCAGGATTTTACCACAATTGCATTCTCTTACTGCAATTCTATAGTAAAATAGTAACCTAGGTGTACTTCACTGTAGTTACAACCAATCGTCATGGCAGTTTCATCATAGAATCTTACATGTGTTGTAAACATGTCCACATGTCTAATTTTGTTTTAGTGCATTATTGCAAATTGTAGTTTGTTACACATTGTTAAAATATGCCTAAAGAATTGTGTGCCATGAATTTGAACTTCACACCAAAGTATAAGGTCACAAATTTAATTATTAGTCATAGAGAGATTCATGTATGGAACAGCATCAAGTTTTGAGATTCACATTTCACAATACATCCAAAGGAGATCATTTACACGTTTCTTGAAAGTGCATCCAATTCCAAAGCAGAATCAAGCGTGAAATCATTTAATAATGAATCCATGATCCTTCTCTTATTGGCCTAGAGGATTGTACTATGGTTAGTTAGCCAGTGGAGAGTTAGCCTAGTGTGAGACTGGTTAGCCATAGTTGGAGATAGAGGAACTATAGTAGAAGTTTGCTTCAGTTAGAAATCACAGGCCAGAAGTACAAGATCTGAACTGTAATCCTTGAGAGCATTATAATTCAAAGGCTTATGACTGATTTATGTTGAAAGCTTGTAAGGCTGTATATGTAACTTAGTTTTCAAGGAAAAAGATCAGTTTTCATCAAGCCATCTCTTGTTTTCCACTGTATGAATTTGCTGAGCATTGATTAGCTGCATAGATAGATAGCTCTTCATTTAACTCTCCATCTGAGAATGTATCATTAATTATCCAAAAAAAAACATAGCCTTCTTGTTTTGCAAAAATATAACAAAAGCAATAAGATCAAAAGTGCATATAGTAGTTTAACTGTTAAATAATTCTTATCTCCATCAAAAGAAACTAACAAAACCAGTAATAAGGAAAACTGGCATTACCAGTTTGCTTTCTACTTGCACACTTGAACTAGAACTTGAAGTGGTAACTAGCGCTAGTTCCCAACCAGTGGCCCCATTTGACAGATCTAAAGCACTGTTTAAATTTCCATTTGATGCAGTGTCTGAAATTTAAAGGAGATAAAATGTCAAAATACCCAAATAGAAATATCTTGGTATGTTCAATATCAACAAGATGAACAGCTTACCTGTAGTAGGAACAATAGCAAGGGCTAATGCGTTCCTTTCCTCAAGTACTGAAGGATCAGGGGTAATGTCATCCATGCCCTAGTATGCCAGACATTAAGAAGGGTTATTTAACAGTTAGTTAAGCATTGGTCAGACCTAGAGATAACACAAAACCATATTATGCAATCTCTCGTTTATATTTACTGTCCAAGTTGCCTTTCAGTATACCATCCTCTTCCTATATAAGTTCTTTCATTATAATGAAATCTATCACAATGAAAAACAATATTTTAGTGCCCAATACTGTAGTTCCAAAGATATACCAAAAGGTCAGGTGTTGCATGCTGTACAGGTGCAGCCTCCTCCTTAACAGGTTCAGATGGAGGGGGGGGAGTTGGTGATGGTGATGGTGATATGTCATCCTCAGGTTCTGACTTTTTCTTGTACTCCAGAGCTAAAACCTTTGGAATGGATTCAATCTTTTGCTGAAGGAAACATAACATGTAAACAAAAAATTGTAAATGAAAGTAGTTGCAAAAATGTTTGTCAGAAATGTAATAATGTATTTAATCAATTTGAAAGTAAATACCAAATCAAAGCATAAGTTAACAATATATGCAATAAACTATGTATTTTCTTTCACACATGATCACTATACATACCAGCTCCCTACGGGCTGATGAAGCTCTTGGTGCATCTCTAACATACTCTTCCATTGCAGTAAGGAATGATGCTGGAGGCTGATCGGTAATTTAATTGACAGCAAATTGTAAGAGTGAGGAACCTTGCACTCCCCTTTAGTCTTGAATCTTATATGTTGATTAAATTGAAAATTTCATTTAAAATAAAAACAAACAAGAAAGAAAACATGCTATAATTACCTGTTCAAGTGGGGGAAACTTTGGCCCACGTCCAAGGTCAACACCTTTGCAAACTTCATAAAATTCTGACAGCCTCTCAGTCTACATTGTCAGTTGAAAAAATTGTTAAACTATATCTCAATTAAAAGCTTGAATACAACATTCTATAAGCAACTGATGGTAAACCAGTCAATCCATTAGAGATACATTGCTTGAACCTTCTTTTTCAGAAAGAATAACACATCGCGAAAAGAGAACAAAATATAAGTTATGTGTCCATACAGCATCAGGTAAAACAAATGATGCTAAACAATTTAACACATACAGTGGAAGAATCATTTTAGTATCTCCCTTTTAGGAAACTAAAGACAGCCGTAAACATGCACAAGATATATGAAGTAATTAAGTTATACCTGCTTTCCAGCTCGCCTGTATATCTCCAGCGCTTTAATGGCATCATTACGTTGCATTTCAAAGAACTGAAAACACATGAAATATTATCATGGGTCATTAAAATAATATAGAAAATTAAATCAAAATAATATATATAAAACCACAACACTTCTGACCTTGTCAACAAGGTTGATCGTTCCATCATTAATTGCATTGTAAAGCTTAATACTTTCTCTTGAAACCTGCAATATTAATCAAGTTAAATAAGACAATCCTAAACTCCTAATGTCCAAATACAAACGAATTGCCAACATTTGAGTTAGGCACTAAGTTGACAAAGTAATACTACTGTGTCAAATGAAAGCAGAAAAAGCTTTGATGAGGAAAGAATGAAAAGTTGCTACAAACCAGTGACACAGCATACTGGATCACATAATTGGATATAGCTGCCCCTTCTGGCTGCACATAATTATGTTATCAAATGAGCTTAGTTGTACCCAAATCAATGAAACCATTCTTTAGTACTTTAATACCCAGAGCACCCTTGGAAATTTTGTATAACCAAAACAACCTATCAATACAAGTAACCAATAAAATAAAGTGAGTTACTAAATGAAAATTTGATATAATACTTGACACCCTATAAGGCGGAAAAGAAATTGCTGCAATGCTGGCAACTGTTCTAGTAAATCAACAGTGTCAAGCTCCCGGGTTCTCTGCAACACAGATGAGCAAAATTCTATAAAAAAAAAATTTAATATTCAAGCTAAATATTGACTAGCAAGGAACAGGTTAAAAATAAGTTTCAATATAATTAAAGAAGAAAAAACGATGCTAGTCAACAGCCAAGGACAAAACACAGTAGTCAAACATGTGAGAGTATGCAAGGTATGATTACTTATAAAAGGGGAACACTTCCATTTCAAACCTCTGCATTGTTCTGTTGAGTTACTAAAAGCACTTACAATGTGTTAGTAGTCTATTTACAGTCCATAATTGCAGATAGAAAAGTTAAATCTTTGAGCTTGAAATGAGATTTTAAACTGATATGATTTCCAGATACAAATAGCATCTCATACCAAAAAACCTCCCAGTCTCCATTATCAATAGGACCCTTTATGAATGTAAGGGGGGATTTGTGCAGATTGCTTCTAGGAAAAGAAAAGGAACTCATAGCTGTTGAGAATAAAATAACAGAAATATGGTTCAACATTGTCACTCTTGCTGGGATATTTCAAGAGAAAAAAAAAAGATCAAAACAAGAAATCAAGCTTGAAATAAAACAAGGTAAAAAATAAAAAACAACTCACAGGAAGGCACAAGGTACAAATAAAAATCAACTCACGGGCAGAAATAACTGACAATATCAATTCTTCTGAGTTTGATTAAAATTTAATCATTAACACTAAAATCCTACTCATAAAAAAATGAGGAATATATGATAGTCTTATTTGATATAGTAAATAAATTAATTTAAAAGCAAAACAGGAACATCAGGAATCTAGGTTAGAATTTGTTGTAGGTAATTCAAATTTCATCTTCATGTGTCCTTTAGACAATCATATACATATTGCCCACAGACAAATTGTCATATTTGCTAACCTTGTTGTATCCCTTCCTGTATTCCCAATCCAACCACCTCACTTGAGCTTGTGCTTTCACTCAGATAGTACCTCAGTGAAATGCTCACTTACAAGCTCAACCAAATATTCTAACTTCTAATGGTTTATGGATACTTATAAATATTTTCTAAAATTTGAAATTGTCAGATGTCCATGTTGTTTGAATGCTTCTGGTTAAAACTGTGTATAATAAATTTTTGCATTCAACATTTTAACCAGGACTCAAAAAATGTCATGGACTGTGGAAATTTGATGTCTTTAATAGATGTCCATGTTGTCGAAACCGGCCAAACTAGAAGCTGCTACTCAATTTGAAGCATATCCACTTTTGCGTCCCTTCTATTAAATCTAAGCAGCCAGTTCCATACATATAAAACCCAATGAGTAAAGCAGACAATACAAGACCTATTATGGTGGTGAATACTTCACACAGTTCCTTGCTACAGCACTGGTCATGAGATTGAACTTTTAATAGATGTAAAATCCAGGATGCCAAGGTCTACTCACCAAACGCTCTGTTTCAATATCATATTTGAGTACACGATAGCATTCCAATCGCTCTTCAAGAAACAATGCATAAGCACGCACCCATGCCGAATAGTCCCAAGCTGAACAAAACACAACAAAGCTGTTTCAAGTTGGTGCCATTCCTGTACAAAAATTGATTAAAATACTGGGGCAAGGAACAACAAAAATTACCATTTGGACTAGAATCATCCTTGAAGTGAGATAAATTGAGCATGTGACCCCTGGACCTGCCATAATTGATCAGTTCCTCCCGAAATGTGGGATCAACCTCTCTCAAAGCACGATGAATAACAATTAAGGTTTTCAATGCAACCTGAGACACAAAACCAACATGGCAATAGGAATTAGTAAGATAGACCAAAAGTTTACACATGCAAGTGTGAAAGGTGTTTTTAACATTTTCAATGAAAACCCAGTATATTTAATAGGCACTATAACAAACTACCATTCAGAATCACAACATTCATTACAGAATCCCACATATTAGAGTTCAAACAGAGAGAACTAATACAAAACTAAATAATCTTACATATTGTGCTGAAGTTGAAAGAAATGGAGTAAAAGACAAGAATGCAACTGCCTAAGAAGCATAAGGCCTCTAAAACAAACCATTTGATTTGAGTTTAATCAGCTGCTTGTTGTATACTCTTGCAAATGTGAAAATGAAATGAATGGACGAGACTTCAAATCATGTTCACTCACTAACAATTGAAGCCCCTAGTAAATAGACCAAACCCAATTTGCTTGGCAACTGTCATTCAGTAACAGACAAAATAGCCAAATATATATGTAGAAGATTGCAAAACAACTTCAGCACAAAGAAACCCAATCTAGAAACAAACTAAGCCACTATAGAATTGCCAAACCTGAAGGAAGAACCATCCATTTGAATTCATGGAAGATACAAAATTTTATATTTATTTATATCTATCTGTTCAGTACTAGGTAAGAAGGAGATGAAATGCCATCACTGACACGTGTATCCTTCTATACTAATAGAGAGTTCAGATACTACAAGACAAATCAACTATTCTTCAATGTTATAGTAAGGATTACACATTACCGCCCAGTTGTGTGTCTTGGCAAGACGTCTTGCAAGAGCGTGAATGCAATATGCTACATCTGCTCGAGGTCTTGCAGCTGAGGTTGCAGCAAATATAACTGACATATAAAGAAAAAGATTGTTAGATTATATACCAGTGGATTTTGCTCAGAAACCTATTTTGTATTTTCTCCAGCTCATTTACAAACAAACTAGCGTACAAATTGGATATTTCTGTTTAAGATAAAACAACTAAATTACCTACTGATGTACCATTTGTGCCAAGACCTTGAGAATTTTTATGTATTTAAAAGTGCACAAAAAAGCAATAAGATTCAAACTGAAAGAAGAATGCATTCACCCACTTTGGATATGTTTTTCTTTTGCTGGCCGCTCCACATGATTTGTGGCCTTAACAATAGCAATATCCAGATCCTGCCAGCTTATAAATGAAAGCATTAGAATTGTGCAAAGGTTGAACAAATAAGAGTGGATATCAGGAAATCTGATGACTTGCATCTGGAGATGCCATAGTTCATTAGAATTTCAAACAATACATTTAGACTAGGGAAAAGTGTGTCATTGATGCTCAATGCTCCATGCAGTAGCACCATATGTTGTGGGTATAGAAAGAAATACCTTGTACTCACTGTTCACCTTGGCAAGTCCAACCTTGGTTGTGTCTTTCAATGCACCCAAAGCCTTCCTCAAGCTCTGTTGTGTGCCACCCCCTGACATTTTAATGCACTGAAATGGCAAACCAAGATCACTTTCAACAAATTGTCAAGATTGAAATAGGTAAGGTACCAGCTATAAATTAATTTAAATTTTGAAATAGCATATGTGCAATGTTATCGTCTGCTCCATTTGCAATGAAACTCACCACAATGTCAACAATTATCATTGTAAAATGCAAGTTAATGCCCTCAAATGGCTGAAATTCTTGAAATTGTATAAATTTTCTAGTTTCTCCTCAAACTCGAGTAAATGAAACTAAGTCTATTTGACTCAGCTCAAATATAAATTCAGCTAATTAAACATTTATAGTTCATTGAAGTATTCCACATAAAAATTACAAATGTCCTACAGCATCCCATTTTGGCCAGTAAAAGCTTGGCTTTGCTCTATTACTTTCTCTCACAATTTGTAAACCATAAAATTCTAAATTTATTCATAACAAAAGGTTACTTTAGTTTACTTGTTTCCATTAAAACTTAATTCAAGAGAGCCCTAGGATACCAAGCTTTGCTTTTGACCATAATACAAACCCCATATTTACAATAAAAAACTTTCAGATTTGCTATTGAACCTAAAGACTCAAGAGCAGCTTGAATAAAAATCAAAACGAAAGTGGGTAACAACCTTGAAAAACATGTCAGTTGAGAAAGCCCATCTTTGATTTCCTTGGCATTAATTTTTTGACAATCATTTTATCTCCAACAAACTTTATCGACAAACACCTAAGTGCCCAATTTGGCTAGAAGTGTTTCATTTCATGTAATGCAGAAGCTAATTTGTTTACATTATCACCTAGCAGAACTACTTTTACTTTGCCACATTATTGATTTTTCTTAACTTCATATCTCCTATCAAATATCCAACACAACTGATTTTATAGAAGATGACCCAGACTTTTCTATCCAACTCCATCTTTATCAACTTCACACCAAATAAACAACTTTGTTGACATTCACACCAAATAAACAACTTTGTTGACATTCTTCAAAATAGCCTCCAAATCCTATGCAATTTCACTAAACTAAAACTGTTTTTGCATTGTCTCCCGACCAATATCACATTGCTTGGTCCATTCAAACATGACCTAATTTCAAATGAAGTTGGTTAAATGTTCCTGCTTCTCTTCATGTTAACACATACTGCATCGAACTTTGATAAATTTACTTATAACCGTAACCAATTTAATGGACCTTTAGTTAAATCAAACTTGTTTTCCTTGCAAGTTCGATACAAGTCAAAATTTTCTTATTGTATGCAAAACAAACATGAATTTTCCAGCTTTCTTTGCTGATCTCATATTTTGAACGGACTTGTTTTCCTTGCAAGTTCAATATAAGTCAAAATTTTCTTATTGTATGCAAAACAAACACGAATTTTCCAGCTTTTTTTGCTGATCTCATATTTTGAATGGTCTCTCCAAACTTTGCTAAATATAAATTAGAACCCAATTATGCCTTTCTAGTAAGTTGTCTCTGAATTCTATGACTTTGCATTGATACTTAACTTTGTATCGCATAAAGCATGTACCTGCAGAATTTGCATATCAAATACTCTCCACATTGTCCTAGTTCTTTTTGTTCATAGATCTAGCACTGGCATTCCTGATTCCCCCTCATAGTAAGTACTCAAGGCCTCACACATCCATCCTTGTTACCGTACACCAAAACATCTCTAACTGCTCATTACTTATAAATTGCCCCTTTGCCTTAAATTTAAATGGATGAATTTCTTAATGACACAATCTCTCAGGCTGCCTTTTTCCATAGGAGATTTTCTACTTGATGAAGATCTCAAATTACAAGTGGCTGTGGTCTTTTTATGGTTTACACGAAAATCTAGTTTTTTGGCACTTTTCTCAAAATTCAAAACAACATACACATAATGATTTTCTGATCCGACCAACAATTACTTTTGACAGCTTGTCCACAATTGACCACAAATTTCCTGATCCTTTTCAAGATAGACCCTGACTATGTAAACTAGATCCTAGATACATAAGTTTTTAGCAAAACATGGATAGTGCATCTAGGCAAATTACACCTTAAATTTACCATATTTAATCTGTGCTGGCCATAGAAACAGATCCTAAACATAATCTGAGAAACAAAATAGAATATAATCTTGTTGCTTTGGCAGTGATTTGTTCACAACGAATAACATTACTAGGAGCTTCTGGATCTGCCTGTATGTAGAGGTTGAAATCTATCGTTACGGCCTCTCTGCTGGACTCTGAACCCAGAGTTTAAAATCGAACGTTTAAACCTCCCTGCTGGACCCTGAATTTAGAGTGAATATATCCTTGTTGATCTTATGCACATACAACTTATTTCTATAGTACCGCTGCAGATTAGTTTCAAACACCTCCATTCCAACCACAGTCTGACCGATTCCTATCAAAATTCACCTCATGTCTGCCAATTTCTTATACAAATCACAAACTAATAAAGATTCACAATTTTCCGACAAATTACACCTAACTACAACGTATTTTGCCGAAATTCTGCCCTATTTTACCAAAATCTCGTCCATGTTACCAAAGTGTTGCCTATCTTGCCAAAGATTCTACCTATTTTGTGCGACCCGCTACAAAACCCGATTTCATTTTGAAAATGTGCATAAAATACTAAATTGTTCGTAATAAAAAGCGAAAAAGGAAAAGAGAAAAATAGGGTTTCTAGCTGCTCACCTTCGTACTCCAAAGAAAAGAAAAAGCCTGACTGCTCTGCTCAGGCGAATATCAGATCCGCACAAAGAAACGTCAGGACCCCAGAATATATACACAGTGGGTATATTCCCTGCTTCGAGAGTGCGAGTTTATGTAATACGAGATACAATGTGTACTGCTTAAAGAGCGCGAGTTTGTGTAATACGAGATCGTCCCGGCCACAATAATGCAGCAAAACGAGGGTTTTCAGGGTAATACAGAAAAAGAAAAATTGAATGATAATACAAAATAATAATAAAATATTTGGCCCAAAAAGTCTTACTAGAAAGCAGAAAGCAACAGGAGAAAGATAATTGGACTAGTTTAAAAACTCTAAATTCTGCATGCCAGCTTTGTCCAAGCCAAGCTGTGTTCAACAATGAAGAACCTAACTGAACTGAACTAGTCAATCACATTAAAAAAAGAGAACAAAGGTTCTCCTGATTTCAAAGGAATATAAAAAATCTCATAATATTGATTATTACTATGATATTATAATATTACAATTTGGTATAAAAAACAAATAGTCGGTATCTATATTGATTAATTATTTCATTTCATAATATAAAAATTAAAATATATAAAAACATTATAATTATGTAAGAATTGTGGGCCCTACCAGCATGTTATATATGGATGTGTTGTATAGCAATATTATATGTGGGCCTTAGGATTTGAATTTGAGATATCAAGGCTAGGGAGGTGGAAATCATTGTCCTTTAAACATGGTGATGATCAGATTTGAATTGAATATTTCCATTGACATTTAAATAATGTTTGTTTGAATATTGTGGGAAAACATAGTTGCCTTTGTAAAAGCTATAACAAGGTCTATGCATATGCATTGGACAAATACATAGAATGACAAATGCCCATTCACTTATTTTTGGTCAAAAATAGTGTGTTTGAAAGAGAAATCTATTTGGCTTATTGTTAAATTGACAAATTGGATAATTTGACCAAAATAAATAGAATAAAATTGTTATTAGATTAATTAGAAAAAATAATATATTGTAAATAGTAATCATGGAGAGATGTATGTTTTTAATTTTACTTTCATCTTTCAAGGTTAAACTATATAGTTTTTAATTATAAATTATAAAATTAATAAATGAGGGTTTGTAGCGAGAATTGAAGAGACTATACTTGATAGTGATATGTGTCTTTTTTGGAAGGTGAAATGAATAATTGAATAAGGACACTTATTAGAAAACTAAAAAACGTTTGTTGGAATTATTTATTTTGATACCTCTACTTGTTAGAATTGTAACACTTGTTTGAAATTATTGTTAAGATGGCCCAAGATATTCTCTAGATTATTTATTTTGATTTGCAATTGATCAATGACATATAATGTGTCTAATTGTGGTAAGAAAATGGTTAAAGCAATCCCATGATAAACCTTGTGCTAGTGATTTGTTCAAGGTTCAACATAGCTAAGAATCTCATCGAAGAATTTACTCAAAACATTCAAGATTTACTATCAAGTTTGAAAGCAACAGTAGAGAAATGGAAGAACTCATCAAGACAAGAATCTAGCTAGTAAGACTAGATACCTTCCACAAGAGAGATTGCAATAGAAAATAAGTGTTATATTTCCAAAAAATGAATGCAAAGTGTTAAAATGGTTGGAAAAAAAAAATGACCTTGCCATATATGTAAGAATCAAACCCTAGATGAAACCCTAAGATCATGACAGGTGTCTTAATTCTATGATATAAGATAGGAAAAGTAAATGACCTAAGTAAACTTAACAAGCTATGAATAGGTCCTAAAGTGAAACTAGTTAGGTAATATACTGTATTTACACCAATGCCCCCCCTCTCCTTAAGTGCAACTTAAGGAGAATGATAAAACAAGTAAAGATACAAGGATGGGTCCCAACTATAATGGTGTGTTAAGTATCCATGTACAAATAAATCTATCACAAATGGAGCAAAGAAGAAAAACCCATAGGAAAAAATTACTCTCTAAAAGATAGGAAAATATATATTAGAATGAAGGAAGGGCTCAACATGACACCCCAAGGACTACTTCCATCACAAAGATAAAATGTGTCCTCCCATAGGAGAGAAAAAATGTGAAAGACTAAGAATCTTATAAAAAGTATTCTATAAAGAGTAGGAACATGAATAAGAACATGAAAATATTTATCAAAACACGAAGGAGTTATAAAAATACTAAAAAATAATTAATATAGTGTTGGAACTAAAGGACCTCCTTTGAAATCAAGATCAAAGAGACACAATTATACATAAGTGACCCCTAATGACACTTCTTGAACAATGATAAAAAAAGGCTAACCAAGGAAACAATCTGATAGTTAAGGATAGAGATGACATATAAGTATACATGAGACACCCTAATGACACAACTCAACAAGTGCACAAATAGTGAAATCACACCAAAATATTGCAAGTAAAAAATATAGGTACAAATAGTTTCAAGAATATTGATTAGTTAGGGATGGAAGGTTGCCTCCATAAATAGGAATACAAGAATATATATATGGTATGTGTTTCATCTCACCAAAATGCATGGGTAACTAGTCATTGTATCCACCTATTATATCAAAATAAAATCAATATAAATAGGTCACTCCAAAGAAAAACCTAAGAAGCATTAGCATAAATAGTATGTTACCCTCCATAATATTGAGAAGGGGGAGGTATGATAGGCCCATTGAAATTGTGTGTCATAATGTAGTGTAATCAGGTGAACAAGCAATATCAAAAAAGCACAAGATAGTAACTATAACTAGAAAGTTTATACACAAAAAATAAGCCACACTCATATGAAGATAGACAAGGTTTTGATTGTAATAAAGTGCACATAAAAACCCCATGGCACTTTATAAAGTGGTGCAAGTACAATCATGACATAGTATGATGTGCAAGATCTCTAAAATATATGTACAATAAGTGACACTTTATCTCAGTATGTTTACAAATTAAGAGGTGCATTCAATAAATACTTACAATGTCTAATATTAACTACATACTAAAAATACAATTCTGCTAGAAGATGAGAGGAAATATAACTAATACAAAGTACATAGAAAAATATGCACTATCAAAAAATTTATAGCCAAATTTATGAGTTAGTATTCAAAAGATATGGCCCTTAAAAGTTCCCAAAAGGAGAACTACACAACTAGGTCATTGAGAAAACTAAAATTTTGAAAAAAAATAGAAGTCTAAACCACACCACCATGAACATGTTGCAAGTAGGAGCAGTTGGTGTTGAGTTGGTGTTGACATTGATGTCAACAAGCTTATGTGTTGTCATTAATGTCAATAGGTATATGGGAAGATTGTCTGTGGTGATACTTTGACTAGTTGCATTATGTTGTCACTAGTAAGTGTTACTAGTGTCAACCTCTAGTGTTACTTTGATAAGCTTATGTTTACAGATGTATAGCTATGCTATAGTTGGTCTGATGGTGATGAGGAAGTGTTGAAGATGATGAGAATGTGTCTTTGGTGCTTGGTTTCCAAGTGCTTTTGAGAAAATTTGAATAAAAGAACAAACAATGTGTTGAAGAAGTGTTTTGTATTAGAGAGTAGCACATTCTAGTTTTGCTCCGCATTTCTTCTGGGTTAAAGATCTGCTTGTATGGTTCAGATATGTTGGTTAGAAGTGTTCAGAGGTGTTATATCCAAAAATTCTTGGTCTAGATCGCTATGCAGATAAAGTTGTGTTCACTAGTGTGTGAACTGTGTGTTGCAGTGGTGTTTGGGAGAAATGGTTTTGCTCTGCATTTCTCCATAGTTTGTTTCTGGTCTTGTGGATCTAGAAGTGTGTTGATACAACTTATATCTATCTTCAATTGAAGTTTTTGTGGTTTGGTGCTCCGCAAGTTGATTTCTTGAGTTACCATGTGTGGAATATTATTTGAGTTTATTGGGTGTGTACATTCTTCAGGTGAAATTAATTGTGAAGGAGTTTGTTGGATTTTAGGGTGTTTGTGGAATATTCCAGATTATGTTCAGGTGATGTATGTTGTTTGCAAGTCATATTTGGATCAAAGGCAACATGTACTTAAGTGTTTAATGGTGTTTACACGGGTTCAGTTGACCTTGGGTGTTTACACTAATTATGGATAAGCTTCAGTGTTTGTGGAAGTCTGGCATGGCATGTTTGAGTAGATTTTGGTATGGGTTAAGGAGTATTGTGGTCCACCTTCATTCCTTTCCACCGCAGGAATGATTTGGTATCGACCTAATTTAAATTTGCATGATTGAGGTACATAGTCAACCTTGGAGAATGTTTTCAAGGTTGAAGACAGTATAAATAAAGTTGTGTTGATGAGGGACGAGTGTGGTGAAGTGTGTGATGTGAAATGCAGAGTTGTGAAGTGTGAATTTGTGAAGTGCAGTGTGAGCTTTAATGTGCTAGACTACTATAAGTAGTGAGCAGAAGGTGTATGCAATCTTCAGTAAAGCTGCGGATGTGTTGGTGATGTTGTGGTGGAATTTTCTGTTGCATTGAGATATATTTCTCACTGTAACATTGTTCTTTCTTCTTTTTTGTAATCTGACAGTGATCCCTTCTTTCTTTTGGGTAGTGACCCCTCTAGTAGTGAGCCTATTATATTCAGTGTTGCTATTACTTTATATTGTGAGCTAATCCTCAATGTGGTTTTTCCCTTCTTAGGTTTTCCATGTAAATATGGTGTTCTATTGTGCATAGTGTTGATGTGTTTCAGTTTTGTGTGATTTCATGTTTAATCATTTTAACAGACTAATGGTTAATTAAGTTGATATGGATCTAAATGTTTATGAGGGTTTTGAAGTTTTAATGTACAACTGATCCACCCTCCTCTTAGTTGTCTTGTGCATTCAACAATTGGTAGCATAGCTTGGTTCCTTGGAAGAAATCTTAACCACTTGAGGTAGATCTAGGATGGCGCACAAGAAGGAGGTTCCTCTATTTGATGGAACTGACTATGTATTATGGAAGACCAGGATGGAAGGTTTTCCTATTTCACTAGGGTTTGAGATTTGGAAGTCTATTGAATCTAGATATACTATACCTACGAATGGTCTGAGCACTATTGATGAAATCAAGGCTTATGAGAACAATGGGAAAGAAAGGTATGCTCTTTTGAGTGGTCTTTCTAATACTGAACTTGTGAAAGTTATGAGTCTTAAAACTATTAATGAGATCTGGAAAAGGTTGGAAAGTGTTTATGAAGGAGATGAAAAGGTCAAACAAGTGAATCTAAAGATCAAGTTTGAAACCCTGTGGATGTCAGAGGATGAAGATATTACTAGATACATGCAAAAAGTGGATGAAGTTGTCAATTCCATCAGAGGTCTTAATGGGACTCTTGATGATGATGAGGTGGTAAAGAAGGTACTGAGAACTCTGCCTAAATCCTATAGTCATAAGGTTTTTGCTATTAAAGAATTTCATAATCTAAATAGTTATTCTAGAGAATAGTTGCTTGGTACTTTGACTACTTTTGAATTAAGAGAGTTTGGATCAAGTGATTCAAAGAAAGAGACTGCTTTTAAAGTTGGAAAAGTAGAAAAGAAAGAGGAATCTGATTTGGATAGATTTTATGAGTTGGATGCAAACTTTGTGAGGAAATTGAAAAAGGGCGCTGGAAAATATAGAGGTAAGTTACCTTTCAAATTCTTTAAATGTGGAAATATTGGTCATTATGCTTCAAGATGTCCTATCAGAATTTCAAAACATAAGTATAAGGAGCATAAAGGTAAATTGATTAAGAAAAGTCACTATGTTAGAGAAGATGCCAGTATATCTAATGATTAATTTAATTACCCTGATGATGAAGATGATGAATGCTTTTTCATGGCTTTAAATGTTGGAACTAATTTTGCTAACTTTGAGAGATGTATGAAGGATAGTACTATGGAGACAAGAGCAATGGTAACTGCTCTTTAGGCTCGGGAAGTGAAGAACAACTGGATCATTGATAGTGGATGCTCAAATCACATGACAAGTGATAAGAGTAAGTTTGTTAAGCTTGAAAATTTTGAAGGTGGTTTAGTCAAGTTTGGTGATGATACGTCTGCAAAGATATGTGGAAAAGGTTCAATCAGTTTTGATGGAAAGCATAATATAGATGATGTTCTATATGTTAAAGGTTTGTAGCATAATCTTTTGAGTGTAGGATAGATGTGTAGGAAAGGATATAATCTTGTGTTTCAGGATGATGGTTGTGAGATCAGAAAAGGCTCCGGAACTGTGGTAGCTACTAGAAGAAGAACAGATGGTAATGTCTATCAACTCAAAGGTGCTAATGGTATGTTTTTTATGACTTTAGATTAATGAAAGTTGGCTATGACATAGAAGAATGTGTTACATCACTTTGATAGTTTAGTGAGGATAATTTTAATTCAAGTTGTGAGATATTTTCCAAAGATTACAAATCTTATCAATGTTGTTTGTAAGGAATGTTAGATTGGGAAGCTAGCTAGAAGGAGTTTCAAAGTCAAATAACAATCTTCTACCAGTCCTTTAGAGTTGGTGCATACAAATCTTTGTGGACCTACAAGAACAAGAAGTTTTCAAGGTGACGGGTATTTCATGTTGTTAATTGATAATTATTCTAGAATGACTTGGGTTAATTTTCTCAAAGAAAAATCAGAAGCTCTAAATAAGTTTAAGGAATTCAAAGCTATGGTTGAGAATGAAATGGATATGAACATCAGATGTTTAAGGTTTAATAGAGGTGGATCTTTCATCTCCAATGATTTTAACTCCTTTTGTGAAGATCATGGGATAAAGAGGCATTTGTTAGCCCCTAGGACTCCTCAACAAAATGGAGTGGTTGAAAAAAAAGGACTATTTAGGAAGCTGAAAGAATTATGATGAAAGAAGCAAATCTATTGGAAGTCTACTGGAGAGAAACAATTCATATTGTGGTCTACATATTTAATAGAGTACAAGAAAGGGCAAATAGTTCAAAGACTCCCTATGAGTTATGGTATGGAAGGATTCCTACTGTTAAATATTTCAGAGTGTTTGGAAGCAAATGTTATATTAGGAGAGATGAAGAAAGCTTAGGAAAGTTTGATGCAAGATCTGATGAAGGTATCTTCCTTGGATATTCTATAAAAAGTAAAGCCTATCGGTGCTACACTAAGAGGTTAAGAAGGATTGTTGAAAGTGCAAATGTTAAAGTAGATGAAGACCTACATAGAAATTTAGTGATAATAGATGGATATGAATCAAATGAGCCCCCTTGCAAAGAAGAAGAGAAGGATGAAGGTAAGAAAATTGAAGTACATGTTGAAGAGGAAGAAGTTCCTAAAACCCCTAAGTATGTGCAGAAGAATCATTCTAAAGATCAGATTATTGGTGACAAAAGAATAGGTGTATTGACAAGAAGAAAGGTTGTTATGTTAGAAGAACAAGCAAACTTATGTCTACTTTTAAAAGTTGAACCTAGAACAGTGATCAAAGCATGCAAAGATGAATATTGGATCAAGGCTATGGAAGAAGAACTAATGTAGATTGAGAAGAATCAGACTTGGGAACTTGTCCCAAGACTAGAAAATGAGAATGTGATTGGAACTAAGTGGGTATTCTGGAACAAACTAAATGAGAATGACGAAGTAATAAACAAGGCAAGACTTGTATGTAAAGGCTACTCACAAGGAGAAGGAATATATTTTGAAGAGAAATTTTCTTTGGTTGCAAGAATGGAAGCTATTAGAATGTTTCTAGATTTTACAGTACATAAAGATTTCAAAGTGTATCAGATGGATGTGAAGTCCGCATTCTTGAATGGTGAATTAGAAGAAGAAGTTTATATTGAACAACTGAAAGGATTTCAGTTATCATACAAACCGAATATTGTCTATAGATTAAAGAAGGCACTATATGGATTGAATCAAGCTCTCAAAGCTTGGTATGCAAGGTTAGATAGGTGCTTGATACAACAAGGATTCAATAAAGATACCACAGATAGTAATCTACTTCAAATTTGATAAAGATCAAATCTTGATTGTGACATAATATTTGGAGGTAATGAAGCGATGTGCAAGAGATTTACAAAAGATATGCAAAAAGAATTTGACATGTCTATGTTTGAGGAGATGAATTTCTTCCTTGGACTACAAATCAATCAAACAAAGAAATGGATATTCATTTCACAATCAAAGTATGCCAAGGAAATGTTGAAGAAGTGTGGAATGGAATATTCTAAACCAGTATGTACCCCTATGGTTACTGGTTGCAATCTAAGAAAGAATGATGAATCTCCTAAGGCTGATCAGAGCAAGTATAGATCAATGATTGGAGGACTGCTATATCTAACTGCTACTAGGTCCTAGATATTATGCATGCAGTTTTTCTTGTGGCTAGATTTCAAGAATATACCAAAGAGTCACATGTTGTAGCAGTAAAGAGAATATTTAGATACTTAAAGGGAACTCTAGAACATGGCTTGTGGTATCTAAAAGATACTAATTTTTCTCTTAGTGCATATACATGTGTAGATTAGGTAGGTTGTGTGGATGACATAAAAAGTACAAGTGGTGGTGCATTCTTTCTTGGAAATAGATATGTTGATCAGAGGTGTTCGGAGTTGTTATATCCAGAATCTCTTGGTCTAGATCATTGTGTAGAGGAAGTTGTGTTCACCAGTGTGTGAATTGTGTGTTGTAGGGGTGTCTAGGAGAAATGGTTTTGCTCCACATTTCTCTGCAACTTTTGGTTTCTGGTCTTGCAAATCTATAAGTGTGCTAATACTGCTTATATCTATCTTCAGTTGAAGTTTTTTGTGGTTTTGTGCTCTACAAGTTGATTTCTTGAGTTATAGTGTATGGAAGATTATCTGAGTGTACTGGGTGTGTACATTCTTCAAGTGGAAGTTTTTGCGAAGGAGTTTGTTGGATTTTAGGGTGTTTATGGAATATTCCAGATTATGTTCAAGTGATGTATGTTATCCACAAGTCATCTTTGGATCAAAGGAAGCATGTACTTAAGTGTTTAATGGTGTTTACACAAGTTCAATCGACCTTGAGTGTTTACACTAATTGTGGATATGCTTCCATGTTTGTGGAAGTGTGGCATAGCATGTTTGAGAAGATTTAGGTCTGAGTTAAGGAATATTGTGGTTCTCCTTCATTCCTTTCTACCACAAGAATATTTTGGTGCTGACCTAATTTGAATTTGCACGGTTGAGGTGCATATCCAACCTTGGAGAACATTTTCAAGGTTGAATACGATATAAATAAGAGTTGTGTTGATGAGGGATGAGTATGGTGAAGTGTGTGATGTGAAGTGCAGAGTTGTGAAGTGTGAATTTTTGAACTGCAATGCAAGCTTCAATGTGCTAGACTACTAGAAGCAGTGAGTTGAAGGTGTATGCAATCTTCAACAAGGCTGCAGATGTGTTGGTGATGTTGTAGTGGAATTTTATGTTGCATTGAGATAGATTTCTCATTGTAACACTCTTCTTTCTTCTTTTTTGTAATCTAATAGTGAGCCTTTGGCAGTGAGCCTATTATATTCAATGTTGCTATTACTTTATATTGTGAGCTAATCCTCACTATGGTTTTTCCCTTCTTGGGTTTTCCATGTAAATCTAGTGTTCTATTGTGCATGGTGTTGATGTTTTTTTATTTTTTATTATGTGCTTTCATGTTTAATCAATTTAACATACTAATGGTTAATTAAGTTGATGTGGATTTGAATGCTTATGAAGGTTTTGAAGTTTTAATGTACAATTGATTCACCCCCCTCTTAGTTGTCCTGTGCATTCAACATAAAGCACAAAATCCTACCCTATTTCAAAAAAAAATTGAAAAAGGATCGTGAATGAGTGAGAACAAGGCCTCTGAAGTCAAAGTGTCAAAATAAAAGCTATATTCATGGGAGACATTAAAATTTTAATTAACCTACTAATATCATCATGACATCAATGCCAATATATGGTAGCTTATTATTATCAAATATGGATGTCTACCAAATTTAACTCTCATTATAGATAGCTAAAACATGTATTATTTATATTGTATATTCAACTATTTGGTGATTGTATTTATGTCTTGTCAGTTGATTGAATCGGTTTCAATTAGTTTCCAATGGTTGGAATTTCTCAATAATTATGAATAGGTTTATATACTTATCGTGTAGTCAAGAAAAGGGACCATGTTGATGGAAATTAGTCCCTATCACAATTTTGTATGTAAGCATTAATTAATAAAATAAATAAATGTTATATCTTTTGAATTATTATGTCATTCTTGAAAGGAAGCAAGGTATGCAAAAACGCTTCCTAACACTGATCTAATGAGGAGAGATGTAAAGTTTTAATTCATTTACAATTATAATATGAGATGCACAATATAGAGATTAATAACATAACATCACATGCAAGTATAAATCCCACAACACAAGATAATACATGGGGAAAACTCTTTCTATAGAAAAATCCCACACTCCAAAACTTGCACAATGTATTATCAAAACAATGATGATTACAATACACTTGCAATGCAAGTTCTTCTAGGATTATGCATTAATGTCAAATTTTGGAGCAATTTCGGCAGCATAACAATACCTACAAATTAACAATACAAACTACTCCCACAAGCACCTTTTTTATAGAGAAGTGCAAGCATAGAGGAAGATTCATGAGCAAGCAACAAGGGATGGGCGTCCAAATCCATTTGGCACACTTTTCCAACACATAGTTGACTTTTGTGACACTTTTTCAATGATTCCTTACCCCCTTACATGCCTCCATAATTGGGTGCCCCAAATTTACCCCAAATAGGTATGATAGATGCATTACAATGTCATAGATTCATCATATATGATAACTCTTACAATTGTAAGAGAATCTTCCATAATTGACTAATAATAGAAGATGCTTCTTATACTCTCTTACAACTTGTCATAGCTAAAACTTGGGTTCCAAATTTCCCATACAAAGTGTAAGCGAGGGGGACCACCACGTGCAAGGCCCCAGGTCACAGAGGGCCAAGATGTGAAAGGCTTCCCTAACTTACCTCAACTTAATGGGGTGTTAGGATATGCGGGACGAGAATGATGAGGACTGTAAGGTCCTTCAAACACTCTACAGACCCAAGATATAGAAAGGGGCTAGGCAAGCCAGTTTTCAGGTTTAACATTGCGCCTCAGGAAGCTCTCTGCTTGAGGATGAAAGCGTGGTGCACTGGCGTCTCTAAACTTCGCTGGCATCCGTACGGCCAGACAACTGAAGAGACAAGGTCAAACTTAAGAAAACAAGCTAACGGCCCAGCTAACTACCACTAAAGGGCCAAAATAACATGATTAAGTAAATAAAATACTCTCTAATGTGATAAAGTGAAAATGCAAGAGTTAGGGTGGCAAGGATGATCTCACAAAGAAACTCATTCGCCAGCTAGCTCCTTGAAAGCACGTTCACCTACACGCAAAGAGGAGGAAAATGTTGGGTGGTTGTATAGGGGCCTACCTCAGTCAGATCCCCATTTAGGTGTTTCCACCTCCACAAACAACCAAGAAAGTGAGATAAAGAAAACAATGTAGTACAGAACGCTAAAGCACTACAAAACAGTAAATGTGCTTACTCAACCAAGTAATAAAGGAGAGGAAAGGGAAGCTTACCACCTCCACCAAGAGCACTCAAAGCTACTTGGGGGATAAAATGAGAGTACTCAAGCCTCTGTTGCAATGGTGTTGTCCCCAACTTGCTCTATTGAAGTGATGGAGTGATGTATTTGTTGCTATGGAGTGCAAGAATGCTTGAGAATGAGCGAAGTAGTTCAATTGAATGCTTAGAGGATGAAATGCTTGTTGAAGGAGTGAATTTGAAGGAAAGGGTGAAGAAAATGGCCATATTCGGGTCAGTCGGTCGAAGAGGGTGTTACAACTTGACTCCCAATGAAGAGTGTAAAGCCTCTGCAGGTCCAACCGCAGGAATCTACCAGGGACGTAAGCGCGCCACGCGGATGTCTGTGCACTGTGCGGGCTTCCTCAATAGAAACACCCCTACTGATGCTCAAAATAGGTGCCAAGTGGGATGAAAGCAATGGGCTTAAGTGTAATTAAGCCTCCAAACTTGGTTTTCTAAGGTGAAGAAGGGAAAAGGGGAATTTGCACATGGGGTGCAAATTCACTCCTATACACAAAGATTATAATCAACACTTGTCCAAAACATCATAGAATCAAGCTCTTACACGTCATAACTTTGTCATAGGAATATGTCATAAAATCGTCATAGGAATCATCATAGGAATTTTTCATAAAATCATCATAGGAATCCCTCAAAGATGCTAACACATGCCAAGTAATCTCTTCCCAAAGTGGGATGCCTACATTGCCTTATGGGGACCACAACATCCTTGTCACCTTCCATGTCACCTTCCAACATGCCGACAACTCACCATGTCAAGTCATATTAGATGAAAAATAAATATGAGCAAGAAATTACACACATAGGCATAATTAAATTATTAAATTAATGCTAGGAAATTACAAAGGTTGAGACACCTTAATTCCCAACAATTCTCATATGATTCGATCATGTATGTATAAACTAGTTTATTTTTCTTATGTAATTGCATGTCTAGATAAGCAAGTAAACATTTGGCATCATTGTATTCAAAGAAGTAAGATCAAAATGGTCATGTAATGGGATAATTATTTAAAGAAGCTATAGATTATAATCAAGAAAGAGAAGACGAACTCACAAAAAAATTGGTAAACTTGTAGGATATATCAATGAAATGACACATACAAAAGAAAGTTGAATGGAGGAAAATCCCCCAAGAGGTCACTTGTTATAAATTGAGAGTTAGCAAAGAAGTAGACATACTCCTCAATTGTATGCCAAGAATATTTGCAAGACATAACTTTAATAATTTGAGACCTGCATGTGAAATGGGATCTTGAAGTAGAAAGACAACAAATAAGGTAGTGCTATGAGGATAGAAGTAGACAAGAGGAAGAATAAACAAATATAGATCAACATAAAATCTTTCAAAAGTAATGCCCTTATACCTAGAAACAAGAATTGAAAGGTACCAAAAATTTGTAAAAGAATAAAACAAGAATTGAGGTAGTCCTTGAGGATTGTACAACAAAGAGAACGAAGAAGAAGACTAAGAGAAGTGGTTGAAGAAGATATATCGTAAAAACCCAAGTTTGGGCCCATCTTGAGAACAAAGTTAATGTTAGAGTATAAGTTGGATTTGGAGCCCCAATCAGGAAAACAAAAGCACTCCCACTACAAGAAAATGTACAAGTGCGGAGTGGGAAGAGATAGTAAGGCACTTATTGTTATGATCCTAATATGATATATTCCTAATTATATATTATCTATCTAAGTATAATAAGGATAATCACTTTTGGCATGCTTAACCCTAACATAAATATTAGCTAATACAATAATCCCTCTTAATTAGGATGAAGGCGTGTGTTCCTACATAGTTAAGCCTATAAATAAGGAAGATAAATCTCTCCCATATCATCATATCATCAAGTATTAAATTTATATATTATTTTTTAATTATTGGAGGTCACCCCCTCGAAGTGATTTGCTATATTTTTTATTTTATAAATATTTCAAAAAAAATTCATAACAAGTGGTATCAAAGTTATGATTTGGGTGAACATTTTGTTTCCACCATAACTTACAAAATATTGTGAATTTGGATTTGATTTTTTTGAGTTTTAAGGTGTGCATTAGATAATCTCTCATAAAAAAAATCAAACTTTGAAGGTACATTTTTTCAAAGTTAGTGATATTTTATGTTTTTCATTAATTTGCTCTATAAGCCACAATATATATATATATATATATATATATATGGAAATATTATAAAAAAATAGGTAGGGCTAGTTCTTTGTAATTTACTACTAAAAATAAAATAAGTTCTTTAAATTAGTGGTCAAAGTTTAGTCAAAATGTTTGATTTTTTTTAATTACATTTTTGAAAAGCTTACAAAAAATTAGGTGGGGTTAGTTCTTAGAAATTTATCATTAGATGTAAATTATATTCCTTAATTTAGCAATCAAAGTTTGGTCCAAACAAAAAATTCAATTCTCTCTCACACCAAATACTTTCCTACCTTAATAAATCTTAAAATAAAAACATAATTAAAGTCATTTCATCTTTAGGATTAGAGGACCTTTCTACACATATACAAGGACCCATTTTATTTTCCACCACCTAAATTTGAGGAACTAATTCCATAAGGACATGAAATAACAATACATTTCATTAAAAAAAATTTGTTTGACCCATTTGTAAAATCCTTCAATAAAGGTTTAGATAGGTTTAAGAATGAACTTTTATTAGAATTAAAGTCTCAACAAAATCACCAAGGTGGGTACAACCTTAATAAAATAAATCAAGGGATAGAACATTTTCAAGGTCAACAATTATACCTACCAAGAATAAACATTCATAAATTTGATGGTAGAAATGTAATTTCATGGATAAGCCTCGTAGAACAACAATTTAAACTTCACAATATAACAAATAATGTAATGGTTGACATAGCTTTACTATATTTAGAATTGAGACCTCACTAATGGTACCAGTGGAAGATGAAAGATAGACAAAGATAAATGTTAAGTTGGCAATAATCTAGTAAAAAATTGGCTACCTTCTATGAGCAACCATGCATTGAAAAATATTTTACCCAACTAACAAATTTAAAATAATCTAGTTTTGTAGTTGAATATAATGTTGAGCATTTGAGATTGGCACTTCGAACTCTCGAGTTGACATCTTACCAAAGGCTAATATTGTACACCAATGGACTTAAGGACCAAATTCAACATGATGTTTGTTTGTTATACAATTAGGAAAGCTATACAACAAGCATTGCATATTGAGAAAAAACACCACCAAAAGTGAAACCATGAGAGTAAATGACAAAAATGTGACTAATCCTACTAGCAAAAACATGGACAAATTATTTAACCTCGGATAAATTAGAAAGCTCTCTCCTCAACAAGAGATAGAGAGAGGAGAAAAGGCCTGTGTTGGAATTATGATAGAAAATGGTCAAAGAGTCATAAAATTGTTCTAGTAGTGAGCAGAAGAATGAGGTTGAAGAAGAGGGAGAAGTACTTGCAAAATAAGCAAACACAAAACTTAAAAATAAGGATTTCTAGGAAAAAGAAAACACTGCTATCTCCCTACATGCATTGAATGGACAAATGCACCACAAACACTCAAAGTAATTGGTAATATAAAAAATAAAAATGTGAAAGTGTTAGTTGATACTAGTAGTACACAACTTTATTGAGAGAAGATTATCTAACGAGCTTAATTGTTTTGTTTATCCATTCTCTAATTTTCAAGTCATGATGGATGATGGGAAACAACTGCCTTGTGGTGGTAAATTCCATCATATAAAACTCTTAATGGGTAATTATCAACTAGATTTAGAAATGTTTGCTATCCTTATTAGGGGAGTGAATATAGTTTTGGGTGTGCAATGGCTTAAACAATTAGGAACAATATCTTTAAATTTTTAAGCCTTATCCATAGCTTTCAGGATACATGAGAAAAATGATTGAATTTTGGGAATAAAATCACCACCAAGAGAAATCATTATCTCCCATATGATGGAGAAATTACTCAATAAATGTTCCTATAATATAGGGGCACAATTACATTTTATATAAGCACAAGATGTGTTAACTCAAGATCAACCAAACATTCAAAATATTATTCAACATCAATGAGTAGTTCAAAAATCCAAGGTTTTAGCTCTAATTGGATATTGCAATCATTACATTGAGTTAATATGAAGAAACATTGTTCATCCGATCAAAAGTTTCTATTTATATCCTATGCTTATGCTTAACAAAAAGGATGATCCATGGAGAATGTGCTCACATTATAAGAAGCTAAACAAGATCACTCATAAAGACAAGTTTCATATTCCTATTATTAATGAATTGGAAGAAAATTAAACCTATACAAAATAATCCAAATGTGTATTTAGTGTGAAAGAAGTCGAATATTCAAGGTATCTTATGTCACTTAAAGGTGTTAAGATGGACCATAAGAAGAGAATATTTTGGGTCTAATAAGATACTATAGAATATTTGTTCATACATATCATCCTATAAATATTTTTTTTGGGAAGATATTAAAGTGAATGTCCACAAATTTGTGGTGGAATGTTTGATATGCCAACAAAATAAAAGGGAAACAATAAAGACTCCATGCCTCTTACTAATATTAGGCATTCCAATACAACACTAGGTAGAAATATTAATGGACTTCATTATTGTGTTGCCAAACTAAAATAATCTTGATGTAATCTTGCTTGTTGTGGATAGACTCATTAAGAATGCATATTTTTGTGGACTCTCTCATCTATTTCCTACTATTACTACGAAAAAATTACTCATACAAAATATATAATTTAACTTCATGGTATTTCCAAAATCAAAACGGAAAATAGAGCCATCTCAAAATTTCTAAAAAAGTGGAAGAATTTTTCAATTTAAAATGAAACGTGGAATTATGAATGATTTTGCTAAGAATTTAGGGCAATACTTTTCTCAAGGGGAAGCAAATGTTATGATCCTAATATGATATATTCCTAAATATATATTATATACCTAAGTATAATAAGGATAAGCACTTGTGGCGTGATTAACCCTGGCATAAATATTAGTTAATATAATAATCTCTCTTAATTAGGATGAAGGGGTATGTCCCTACATAGTTAAGCCTATAAATAAGGAAGAGAACTATCTAGACCATATCATCATATCATCAATATATTGAATTCATATATTATTTTATGATTATTGGAGGTCACCCTTCAAAGTGATCTACTATATTTATGTTTTTTATAAATATTTCCAAGAAATATAATAGCACTTACTAATTCTTGATAAAATTTGGATCAATCTTTTTGACTAAGCAGAAAAACCAATTAACAACAACCAATATACGAAGAAGAATGAGAGATAGAATCTATAAACCCATTATTAAAATCTTATTAAAGTAACATATGAGCTATTGAAATATTATTGATTGAAGGAGACAACTAGTGATTGAAGGATGTGAACATAAAATTCCTGAGAAAAAGGTAAATAAATAAGAATCTAAAGGTAACTCAAGTGTATGGAGCACTAAGACATGATAAGTTGAGGATTCTCACACTATGAGAGCGTGAGAGAAGAAACATAGCATTCAAATAAAAAACCCTTGATAATTTGATTCTAGGCATTGAGGTTGCACCAAATTAGAAAAATATGACTACCCTATCAAGTCCTAGAATCGAATGGAAAAAGATACCCAAATTCACAAGCAATGGGTCAGAACACCCCATTAAAAACTATAAAAACTATGAAATGATCTCGACAAAAAATGGCCAAGATGGTAGATCATATTATCTAAAATCCTTCCTAGCAACCCTAAGAGGCATAAAGTTATTTTTTGGTACACAAAGGTTGACCCAGTTTCTAAAACCACTTAGGAAAGATTGAAGAAATTTGTGAAGAGGAATTAAAGTTACAATGGGATGATAATGAAATTGTAGTAAAGATTTATAATATGAAGCAAGGAAAACATGAGAATGATAGAGCCTATAATCATAGGCTAAAAGAACTAATAAATTTTGAAAAATAACCAACCAAAACCCTCAAGAAGAAATGGTTCATTGAAGGCCTCATTCCCAAGCACTATAGAAGAAGATGAAGGTACTACTACTCTTGATATATAGAAGTATACATTGGAGCCATGGATATATAAAGTAAAGACAAAATATCTTCCCATGGTAAAAGAAAATTAGAAGATGATGGAAGATCAAATGATAGAAGTGAAAATGAATTTGGAACCATATAATCCTTAAGAAGAGACATGATATGGATGATGAAGAAATAGTAAAGAAAACAAATAATTCTTGTTAGTGTAGGTTTTTAATTTCCTAGTGGGATAATTTATTTTACCTTAGTCCTAGGATGTTCCTACACTTTTATTAAGATTTATTAGGTTAATGAGGTAAGTTTAATTAATAACTAACTAGTAGATAAGGTGTTGAGGTGTCATCATCCTAAAGGGAGGAGCATTTACTAGTTTTAGACTTTGCAATGACCAGTACGTATACTCTTGATGATTTTTACCAAGTATTTGGGATCTCTTGCTCAAGATTCTTAGTATCAAAACCTACAATGTATATTAGTAAAAGAGAAAAAGAAGCATCCATCCAAATACTCTATAGGGACAATCTCAAAAAACATGAAAATTCAAACATTTGGAGTAAGATAAATAGAGGCCTATGCAAGTATTATCTTGTAAATGATGAATAGAAGTACATACTAGATCTTATTCAGATTATGTTAATGGAGGCTACATAGGCTTCATACATCACTATTTGGATGATTGAATACATGGCTGGGCTCAATAAGGGAGAAAGTTATTGTTGGGAAAAAATATTATGTGTATAAATTCAAGAGTTCTTATTTTTTTAAAATAAAACTTTTTATACGGAAAAAATGAATTCGCATTATTTTTTATGCAAACTATACATAAATACCATTTATTACAACTAGAAAATTTCAACTAAATTTATAGAGTATGATTCTTCATGACCCTCTATTTTATATGGATGTCTTTTGGCTTACAAATAATGATAGGGAAAGGAGATGAAGCCAAGACCACTACAAGAAAGAGGAAGAATACACAAACTAAATAATATCTTGAGAAAGAACCCATGGAAGAAGATGATAGTGAAAGGGACAAGGAAGTAGAACTTATAGAAATAATTTCATCTCTCTCTAGATTCACACTTGTAAAACCTCCTTTGGAAAAGTTACACCTATAAAATTATCTAAGGAGACCTCACAACACATAAAGAAGTGGTTGAGTCTATTACTAAATACCATTGATGTCATGGAGTATCCTCCCTTGATCCCTACATAGGAAACTGAATAAAAATTAGAAAAGAAAACCCTCAACCACTCCTTGTTCTTCAGCTAGAGGAAAGTCTTCAACTATTGCATGAAGTCCTTAATAGATGTAGGAGAATTCATAGTTTTGATGAGGCCAATCATTAGCTAGTTTTTTTTGTTTAGTACATACTTTTAGAAATTTCTAGAGACTCATTTCATACATATTCCTAAACTTTACTATCTTTTTATAATCATCATGCAACTTGAACCTAGTTTTAGTGGCTCTAGGAAAATTCATTGCCAACAATTCACCGTCAGAAAATTCACCGCCAACAATTCATCGCGGGAAAATTCACTGTCATGACAAATTCACCTCAAGGAAAATTCACCACCAACAATTCACCACCATGGAAAATTCATCACATTAAAAGTTTGCGATTAATTTTTCATGGTGGTGAATTGCTGGTGGTGAATTTTCCTTGAGGTGAATTTGTCATGGTGGTGAATTTTCTGACGATGAATTGCTGGCAGTGAATTTGCTTGATGTCAGTTTTAGTATATAGAAATATGATTATGGTATGTAGTAATTTCATGGTTAAAATGTGTGAATGTGTATGGGATGCAATGTATCTCTATGTTTAAATTATGGTTATTAGTATTGTGTATATGTTTTAGTGAACTAAGTCTTTCCATCCAAGAAGCTAGAGCAAGCAGAATTGTAGCCCACAACAACCAAGGAGTGCAGCCCGCAGCCAAAGGAGTTTCAGATAATGATGCAGAGGAAGTTCTTGAATAAGACGAATGCAACAATTGCAAAATTGGAGGCATCTATTTGTCAAGATGATTGTGAGGCACCATGTCATTTAATAAGACTATTGAATGAGAAGAAACCTGCTATGATTGGTAATCCAACATGACTGTTTCCACAGTCCACGTTTCAATTTTACCGTTGCAATCCTAATCAACTTCTTCTACCTTTTCAATTATGTTTTAGACTTTATGACACTCTATTTTATAGGAGAGTGGTGAGTTGCATTTAGATTTATGTTTTGAGTCCTTGTTTCAATAAGACTCCCCCACACCTATGTATATATGGTTTGGTGGTCAAGGAGAATAACAAGCATAACAAATATAGCATATAGATATGTTCAAATAGTTTTTCTGTTACACAACAATACTCTTGTTTTCAATTATGTTTTATGAATAAGATATCACTAAAGATTCTTATTAGATTGTGAGATCTTGAGTTATGCAATGAAGAGGCTTTCAGTTATTGTTATGGTTAATTGATTTGAGAAGTTAGATCGAGTTTATCCTATGGAGACAGTCACTTGAGCAAGGGCCACTCAAGGTAACTATTTCCCACTTTAATTTCTGCACATTTATTTCTATTGTTACAGTAGTTACCTTCATTATTGCATTATCTTAATCAAATTCTTCATGTGGTGAATGTGAATGAAATCATGAATAAGATCTCATCTTATATTTCATGCTTTATTTGTCTCAATGCACTATCCTCTGGAGTGAGTCAAGTTAGAGTGAGTCATAGTTAGTAGCATTAGTTAGTTATAGAGTTTAGTTTTGACAGTGAACTAGTCACAATCTTTAGCTGTAAGTACCCATAGCAATAGTTCTAGATTTAATTTTTTTACTGTTATGCAGTTTATGTTTTCCTTACATGTGTAACACCTATACTAGGATGATATAGGTAGTATAAGAGTCTCTAAATGCACATACAATTCCAACATCATCACAAGCTTATGTTAGCCCTGGTTGATAATTAAATAGAGTCTTTACAAGGGTTTATTGGATTGTTCAGTTAGGTACCCCCTTTGAATTATGTGAATATCACCAAATTTATTGAGCATTATTTGGGCCTTACATTTTTGGTGTTGTTGTCAGGGGTGGTGCTACATTGAAAGATTCATCTATGTTATTTCAAGCTTTCTTAGTTTAAGAATTTTGTTCTCAGTATTAGGAAAATTAGGTTTTATTCCATCAATACCAGAACGTTTTACTAACATTGTGCAGGAGCCATTGATACAAAAAGTCACACCTATTATATGTGAAGGCAACAAGACATCTTGGGAAGATTTCTCCCCTCATCACACAAAGCTAAAAAAAATATTGGTGATCATAGTGTCAAAGCGAGGGTATTCCTAAAGAAGAATTTTCCCTTTCACCAACATCTATTGCAAATGTAGAGGAGACCTTCCAAACCATGGATGATGTAGTGGTGAAGGACCCACCAAAACATGTAACTTTTGAGTTCCCCATTGCCAACCAAGAGAGGGCAACTGCATTGAAGAATATACCTCCTACTTTTCTAGTCTTTTATGGTTTGGTTACTAAGGATCTAGATAACTTCTTGTTTAAGTTTGATGTCCTGTGTAGAAGTTATGAGTACACAACAGATGCACATAGGCTCAAATTGTTCCCAAAAACCTTGAAGGATGTTGCTTAAGATGGTTTGTGGGTTTGGGAAGAGATGTTGTTCCAAATTGGAACACTATGAAGACAAAGTTCCTAGAGAAATACCAGGACTACTGTAGAGGAATTGATAGAAGAAGAGATGACATTTCAAGATGTCTCAAAAAGAAGATGAACCATTGGAAGACTATGTAGAAAGGTTCCAGTTCTGCTTAAAGAAGAATCCACAAAACAAGCTTTCAAAAGAATCTCTAAAGTTAGTGTTTTTAAGAATGATGATTGCATGAATACCCTTAACCTTATTGGTTTAGGAGATGTATCACAATTTCCTTTTGAAGAAATATGTAAGGTTTGTAGGAATTATTCAAGGACCTTTACTAAAAGGACTACAGGAGATAGAGCATCTTCCATCAGTAAGACATCTAATGGACTCTCTAGAGTGGAACTAACCTATTGGAAAACATGAAAGAAGACATAATAAGCCATTTGGCTACCCAATTGGACATGTTACATGTGAAGAAAAAGAAAGAGGAGGTAGAGGAAATCCTTACTAAATACTGCCCTAATTGCAAATAGAGAAACACTAATTGTAAGTGCAAAAGAGTAGCAAGTATTTTAGAAGATAGACCAAGGAAGCTAGATTTTCAAGCACTAGAGGGTGAAGATGTACAATTTTTCTACATTGCACAAAGGAGGCAATGTAAACCAAGAAAAGGTATGCCTCATGATCCTCTAAATTTAAATACACCATTTCCAGTTATAAATCAAAATTTCTCTAGTTGGAACCCTCAACCTTGGGAAAACACACAAAACCAATGGAAAAATTCTCAACTAAACTAGAACCAACAACAACAAAAGATGTGGCCACAACAAAAATTTCAAGGACCTAACTACAATCTTCAATGGCCACTTCAACAAAACAAATGGCAACCACAATGGCAAAAAGGCCAACAATGGCAAAACTAAAATATGAATTACCAACAACCACAACAACCTTTATAGCCTTTACAATAGTCCATAATGTCCAATCCAACAAATCCATCATCCCAACCACCAAGGGCACCTCAACTGCCAACCCAACCTGCACCTAACCTAAATAACAAGCCTGTTCAATAGGCCTACACTAATGAGTCTATTCAATACCTTACTTATGGGGTGGAGGTGAGTGATGTCCATCTTAGATTAGGGAAAACATTGGTTGGGCCTTCATCTCCTCAAATCACTAAGTTGGTAGATGAGGAACCCTTAGTAGAGACCTTGGACAACCCACCTTTGGAGACCGAGTCAAATCAGGTCAACCAAAATAATTCAAGTCCAGAGGCTCCATTCCCTAAATGATTAGCTGCTCAAAAACATCAGAACCAAGATGAAACTAACCTATTAGGACAACTTCAATATGTGTGTATAAAGATACCCCTCATCCAAGCCATCAAGGAAATTCCTATTCACACTAAAATAGTGAGAGACCTTTCTCTTAAAAGGCCAGGAAGAAAGAGAAAAGACCCTCAGACTGTCCATGTCTTATGGAATCTTGGTGACATTATGTTAGGAAACATAATTGTCCCTAAGTATACAAATCCTAGAAGTCCAGTGGTAGATGTTAAGATAAATGGTACCCTCATCAAAAATACCTTGATTGACTTAGGAGCAGCTGTTAATGTAATGACTAAGGAAACAATGCAACTATTGCAGTTAATAAACCTTAGACCTACACCCACTATTCTATAGTTGGTAGATAGGTCAATAGTGAAACTTGAGGGCATCATTGAGGACTTGGTCATAGCATTGGATTCATAGGAGTACCCTACAAATTTCATAGTACTGCAACCAAAGGCTAACCTTGTAGGCCATCCATTTATTCTAGGAAGACTAGGTTGTAGGTCTGGAAACATGATTATCTCAAATGAAACTATGACCAAGAAGTTGGTCCTTTATCCACCAGCTCAACCTCATGCAGATTTAGAGCAAACCATTTGGCCTACCCTAGATGAGGATGACTAGTATTGCCTATAGAATCTCATGACTATTGAATGCATCCCCTTTTTGAGCAACCAAGATGAGGATGATTTAATAGCACACATTATACAAAATAACTATGGTAGGAACCCACAACAACATGACTGCTTATCATGTCTATAGGATCCTCTACAAAATATTATACCTGTCAATTCATCAGAGTCAATATCCCAAATTTTCCATTCTTTATTTCCACAAAAATGTGTCCCAAACATAGTGGGACTTGACCTTTCATTTGTACAATCAACATCCAATACTTTAGAAATCATGACAGGTAAAATGTTAAATGTTAGCAGTGAATTAACTGTTGAACAACAGACTTCCCTAACCATTGTGTTGAAAGAACACACAACAACCTTTGCATGGGATTACCATGACGTGAAGGGGATTGATCCAGACCTATGCATGCATAGGATATACATTAATGATGGTTTTAAACCAATTAGAGAACCCCAAAGGAGAATGAACCTTGCACTAAGAGACATAGTCAAAATTGAATTACAAAAATTACTTGATGTAGGTTTTATTTACCCTATTTTTGATAGTCAATGGGTGTCACCTCTAGTTATTGTCCCAAATAAAGGAAGGAAATGGAGAGTGTGTGTGGATTATAGAGAATTAAATTCAACCACTAGAAAAGATCACTTTCCACTACCTTTCATTGATCAAGTGCTTGACTCCCTAGCAGGTAAAAAGTACTCTTTTCTAGATGGATTTAGTGGTTACAACCAGATTAGAATAGCTCCAAAGGACCAAGATAAAACCACCTTTACATGCCCTTGGGGCACATATTCTTATTTTGTTCTTCCCTTTGAGCTATGTAATGCTCTTCTCAAATTTTGCACATGACTCCATGGAAATCTACATGGATGAATTCACAACCTATGGAGAAACATATGATGAAGCACTTAATAACCTAGACAAGGTCTTAAAGAGGTGTCAAGAACACAATCTATCCCTAAGTCATGAGAAATGTTTCATGATGATGACCCAAGGGATTGTGCTAGGATATTTTGTATCAAGTGAAGGGATTCAAGTGGATCTAAATAAGATTAAGATAATCTCCACACTCCCTGTGCCACAAAACAAAGAGATGTTAGGAGTTTTCTAAGACATGTTGGATGCTATAGGAGATTTATTCAAGACTTTACAAAAATTACAAAACCTTTATTTGTCTTACTCACAAAGGATATAGAATTTGAGTGGAGCATAGAATGCCAACACTCTTTTGAAGAACTCAAGACAACATTAACCAAAGCACATGTCTTGAGAGGACCAACCTAGACTTTTCCTTTCCACATACAGAAAAATGCTTCTGAATTTTCTATAGGAGCAGTACTTGGACAAAAGAAAGGTACTAAGGAGTATGCCATATACTACATTAGCAAGAACTTACAAGGGGAAAAACTCAACTATATTGTCAAATAAAAAGAGATGTTAGCAGTTGTCTATGCAATTAACAAGTTTAGGCATTACATCACAGGGTATCCAATCTTTATCACACTAATCACATTGCAATAAGGTACTTAATAAATAAACATGTGGTTGGTGGTAGACTAGTTAGATGGTTGTTATTATTGCAGGAATTTGACATCACCATAGAGGATAAGCTTGGAGAAGCAAATGTAGTGGCATATTTTATGTCCAGATTACCAACTCAATTAACAAAAGGTGATGTTGATGATTCTTTTCTAGTTGAGCATCTATTTTCTATAACTTTACACACACCTTGGTTTGCTAATATTGCCAATTATCTAGTAGCAGGCAAAATACCACCTTATTTCTCCCCTAGAGAAAAGAGACAATTGGTGTATAAAAGTTTTCCCTATTCCTAAGTAGCTAGTTATTTATTTTACACAGGTCTAGATAACATTATGAGGAGATGCATAAGAGAGGATGAGGTCTATGATATCCTCAAGGCCTACCATGATGAACCCTATGGGGGACACTTTGGAGCAAAGAGGACAACACTCAAGATTCTCACCACTGGCTATTACTGGCCAACTCTTCATAAGGATTTAGTGAAATATAGAGGGAGTTGTGATAGGTGTTAGAGAATGGGTAGGCCAACTAAAACAAATGAGATGCCTTTTCAACCTCAATTATCACTAGCACCATTGATAAATGGGGGCTAGACTTCATTGTCCCAATATCACCAGCATCCAATAATAAGGAGTATATCTTATTTTGCATAGATTATCTAACAAAGTGGGTTGAATTCAAAACATTGCAATTTGCTAGGGATGAAAATGTAGCCAAATTCTTGTATGAAGACATATTTACAAGGTATGGTGTGCTAAGAGAAGTTGTGACAGATCAAGGTTCCCATTTCACATCAGAGTTGATTACCAAATTGGTCCAAGAATATGAAATAATGCATAGGAAATCAACACCCTATCACCCTCAAGCCAATGGGCAAGTGGAAGTAACAACTAGGGAGATTGAAAATATCTTGACCAAAACAATACAGATTCACAAAAAAGATTGGACAACCAAGTTACTTGAGGCAGTATGGGCCTATATGATAACTTGGAAGACTACAATAGGATTTACACCTTATGAGTTGGTGTATGGTAAAATAGTAGTATTTCCCATTGAATTTGAATACAAAACACTCAGGATAGTAGTTGAACTAGATATGGACTTGAGAACAATACAAAATTTGAATGGAGGCCATGCACCACACTAAGATTGTTTAGAAACAAAGAGTTAAATGGCGTGATCAGTATATCAAAACAAAGGAGTTCAATGTGGGAGATTGGGATTTGTTATATGAATCTAGGTATAAATATTATAAAGGAAAGCTTCAAACAAGGTGGTTGGGACCATATGAAATAGAGTAAGTTTTCCAAAATGGAGCAGTCAAGTTGTAAACCATTGATGTAGTCATATTTTCACTATTGGTTAATGGCCATAGACTGAAAATTTACAAAAATCCAGTACAAAAGGATGACTTACTTCTTTCATTGATGCAACAATATGGATCAAACAATGCTTCTAATAAAGACATTGAACCAAACAATGATCATGACAAGGAAATCGAACTAGGCAGTAATCCTGATAAAGACATTGTAACAAACAATAAAGATACAATAACATATACTACAGGTTCTACAAATGCCTCAGCAGATGAGCTACACAACTCACCTATTGAGGTCAACTAGGTATATTTTTCTATCACCCTTCACATGCACACACTGCATAGGTGAAACACTCAACAATCCTTTTCAAGTACACTCCATGATGCAGTAGGGACCTATAGCTTCATCAATAGAAAGGTTGACAACATTTAGAGGGGCTTGTTGAAGGTATCCACAACACTTACCTATCAAAAATTTCAAATTTTTCCACCAACTTAATTACATGTCATCCACATACACTTCATTTTTTTGTACCTACAGCTATATAGCTATCATTTCATTACATGTAGCCTACCCCATCATATCCCACGTTGCATTCCTCAATTTCCATGCATTCAGGAGATCAATTCATATCCCATAAGCCATACATTATGTAACCTTTCCATTACCACATTCCAAGTTTTCATTTCATATATCACCAATTGCAATTAAGGAACAGTCAAATCATACTCATGTTGTGGATACTCCTAATCAACTTCACACAAGCTATGTTCAATTCACTCCACTTTGACAGGTACACATATTACTTTTCCATAATTAGCATAGATTTTCATTGTTCTTTGACATATTTACAATTTTAATTTTGCATGATTCATTTAATTATCATATTTCCATTAGATATCATAATACCCTTAGCCACCGAAAGTACAATTAAATGAGGTCTCTTAACACCTTAAGTTGGGGAGGGAGAGTATATTTTCTTGGTTTTCAAAATTTTCTTAAGCCAAAATCAAGCCACCAAAAACCTTTTTGCATCCCTTTGTCATTCGTGTCATTTGCTTTTCCCCATTTCCAAGCCATTTCAAGCTCGTAGAGAAAGGAGTTGAATTGAAAAAACCTAAGTATATAGACAAGAAGGATTGGTGTGGTTGAAGTTGTAAATAGGAAATTTGAGTAGAAACATAGTATTTTACCATCATGGGTGGAGATATAGTTCACAAGGAACCATCTACACATCAACAAATATTGGAAGATAGGTTAGTTTTGCCTATTTTTAGATAATCGGGATGGTTGCATTATTTCTTAAAGTTGATAGAATATAGTGAGGATATGACACAACAATTTGCAAAAACACTTTTGAATGATGAAGCCACTGTTTGAGGGTTAAAGTTTGATGCTTGGGAAGCTGCAATTGCAAAAAAGCCAAGCTTGCTAAGAGAAAAAGATGAATTCCCAGTTCGGGCAAATGCTATAGTTGCAAGAGATGAATTCAGGGAACATGAAGAGAACCTTGACTCAACATCCCAAGGTACTAAAAGGTTATCATTACCATGGGTATGGGCTTCTGTTGCTGCATATATTATTAAATATCTTACATGTGATGGTAGGTAGTCTCTTTTATACATAGTACATTTCAAGCTTTTGAGCCACCTTCGTCATAATAGGAGGGTCAATGTTCCCAATTTTATGTATAACCTATTGAAACAAATGAGTTCTGAATATAAAAGAAAGAGAAACAATACAACACTATCACATTAGTGCTTAGTTACCTTATTGGTAAAAGGAATTTTAAGGGTTAAACATGCACATGTTTCATGGGAAAGCTTCTTAATTTGTAATCATATTAGTCACATTCTTGAGGAACCAACTATCCCAGAAAATTTGAAATCACCTGTTGCATCAGTGAGGGAAATGCCCTCCAGTTCACCTGCTACTTCACCTACCTACAATAGAGGTGAACTTGAGGAGTAGAGTATGCAAAATTCACCACTTTTAGCCTCTAAGCAACCTACAATAAAGGATATCCAAGAAACCCCACCTTCTTCCAAAACACCAAGAACCAGAAAAAGGAAAGGTGGATCTTCCTCTGAACCCAAGAAAGTGCAGAAGAAGAAACCCACCTAGCCAAGGTATTCACACCGCCTAAAAAATAAGGGTGTTATGAGGGGTTCAATCAAAAAGTAGGAGAAAGAAGAGACTGTGACAGTAGAAGCAGATTCAAATCTGAAGGAATTTTTTTTGGGAATGTTCATACACTAGTTAAAATAAAATGGTATATCTCAACCACCTCTGAATCCAACTCAGAATGTTTTTGTTGCTAATAAGACAAGGAAGAAAACCCCACAAAGCCCTAATAGTGAGGGTTGTCATTATACTATGGGTGATGATGATTAGCTTTTAGAGAAGGATAAAAATTTGTTTATAGAAGAAAGGATTGTCAAGAAAGAGTTGCAAGAAGCATTAGATAGAATCAAACAATTAGAGGAATTGGTAAAGTCTTATAAATAGAGAGATAAGGAAAGAGACTTGAAAATTAAGGAGTTGGATGAGAAGCTTCACATATATGGGCATGGGTCTAAACTAGACTTACTTGCACAACTTTCCATGGTGAAGGTGGGAAATATAGAGATTGCAGTTGAAAGTAGAAGACCCCCTTCACAAGAACTCAAACTTATCACACTACAATGTCTCTAGGATATCAGTTATGGAAAACAACTCAAGAATTCTCCTAGCAAAGAGAAGAGTGGGAGAAGGAAAATGAAAAGATGATTTCAGACCATAATAGAGTATTAGAAAGCAAGGAAGCTGAATTGAAAAAGATGATAGTTAAAATTGAGGAGATAGTAGACAAGGTTGCACAAATCATCAAGTGCAGGCCTCCTGCTAGAATTTATGCTTTATTTTTATAGGAGAAATTCCTAAGTTTCCAATTCAATCAACTGATCAGTAACTTTCCAATTGATCTTTTAAAATATTTTTGTTAATTCTACACCTAATATTCATGATCAGTTGTGTGAATTTTATTTGCATAACTATAATATGTCAAACAATACAAAATGGAACCCATTGATATTTGTGGCTGATTTACAAATTAGGGCATTAGCTTCCTACTTCAGAAATGAGACACAAAGGGGTGAAATTATGCAGGATTATGTTGAAAGATAGAAATTGATTGCTCTTCAGGTCAGAAAAGAATCCAAGAACCCCAGTGTAATAATAGAATAATGGAAATAAATTTTGAGGTACAAGGGTGTAGGTAGGAAAATTATGAATTTAAGACTAAATGATCATGAGAGGATGTAGAGACTAACTGTAGGTCTTATCCATCATTCTTTTCATTTTGTACAAGAAAGATGGGATAGTTTGACCCCTGAATTGTAGAAAAAGGAACCTCACTCTATATACAACTTTATAGCCATGCTTGAAAGGATCCGTAGGTACATGGACATCGCCAAATACAAGGGAATTACATGGGTACCTCTAACCTTCTCTCCACCTATGCTTCTCTACCTAGTGCCACATTAGACAAGAGAAAAGAATGAAGAACGTGAGGAAGCTAAGAATGTCAGATGAGAAAGGCTTTCATGCTATGGAGCTTTTTACTTGAAGCAGCTGAAAGGGGTGGATATGATAACAGATCTCAGGTAGATGACCTTGCAGTATAAACTCTAGTCTTCAAATTTATTTGCTTGAGGACAAACAAATGTCTAGTTGGGGAAAATGATGAGTCCAATCATTAGCTAGTTTTTTGTTGTTTAGTACATGCTTTTAGACATTCCTAGATACTCATTTCATACATATTCCTGAACTTTAGTATCTTTTTATAATCATCATGCAACTTGAACCTGGTTTTAGTATATGGAAGGTATGTTAGAAATTGCATGGTTAAAATGTGTGAATGTGTATGGGATGTAATGTATCTCTATGTTTAAATCATGGTTATTAGTATTGTGTATATGTTTTAGTGAACTAAATCTTTGTAGCCAAGAAGCTAGAGCAAGAAAAACTATAACTCGTAACAACTAAGGAGTGCAACTCGCAACCAAAGGAGTTTCAGATAGCGATGCAGGGGAAGTTCTAGAATAAGAACACAATAGTTACAAAATTGGAGGTGTCTATTTATCAAGATGATTGTGAGTCATGTCATGTCATTTAATAAGACTACTGAAGGAGAAGAAACCTGCTATGATTGGGAATCCAGCGTGATCATTTCCACAGTACAGGTTTCAGTTTTACTATTGTAGTAGAGTTGCAGTCCTAATCAACTTCTTCTACCTTTTCAGTTATATTTTCAGTTATGTTTTAGACATTGTCACACTCTATTTTATAGGAGAGTGGTGAGTTGTATTTAGATTTTTGTTTTGAGTCCTTGTTTCAATAAGACTCCCCCGCACCTATGTATATATGGTTCGGTGGTCGAGGAGAATAACAAGCATAGCATATAGATATCTTTAGATAGTTTTTCTGTTACACAACAATACTCTTGTTTCTAGTTATGTTATATGAATAGGATATACTTGAATATTCTTATTAGATTATTAGATCTTGAGTTATGCAATGAAGAGGTTTTCAATTATTGTTATGGTTAATTGATTTGAGAAGTTAGATTGAGTTTATCCTATGGAGATAGTCACTTGAGCAAGGGCCACTCAAGGTAACTGTTCCCCACTTTAATTTTTGCACATTTATTTTTGTTGTTATAGTAGTTACCTTCATTATTGCATTGTCTTAATAAGATTCTTCATGAGGTAAATGTGAATGAAATCATGAATAAGATTTCATCTTATATTTCATGCTTTGTTTGTCTCAATGCATTATCCTCCATAGTAAGTCACAATTAGCAGCATTAGTTAGTTACAGAGTTTAGTTTTGACAGTGAACTGGTCATAATCTTTAGTTGTAAATACCCATAGCAATAGTTGTAGATTCAATTCTTTTTAATGTTATGCAGTTTATGTTTTCCTTACGTGTAACACCTATACTAGGATGATATAGGCAATATAAGAGTCTTTGAATGTACATACAGTGCCAACATCATCACAAGCTTACGTTAGCCCTGGTTGATAATTAAATGGAGTATTTATAAGGGTTTAATGGACTGTTCAGTTAGGTACCCCCTCTAAATTATGTGAATATCACCAATTTTACTGAGAATTAGTTGGGCCTTACAAGTTTCATGAAGAGTCACAATGACATGAGGAGTCTCATAGCCCGGTACTTCTATAATAGCAATGATGATATCACCATTCAATTATCTAAACTAGAGTCAAGTGATACACTTGGAACTATTTAATGATATATCTAATATTTAGAATTAATGACACATGTCATGAGAGAGGTTGTTGATATTACAAGGAAGTTAGAAAGTAATCACTATCCCCAATTTTATAGAAGGCTTAGAGTATTCACACTTTTTTGAGGGTGAGTGCCATGAAGAGTTCACTAAAATCTTTCTCTCTCATGGGTGACCTATCATAGAGGTACTTGAAATGAAGCACAATTAGAACCCTACATGAATGGCCCCTTATTTTGGTGGTTGGGATGGTAAATTTCTAGAGGAATTATATTATATTGAGTTTAGATTTCACAATTTTCACCTCAAGCTACAAACTAAAATAACAACATTGCAATATTGGAGCATAAATTAATGAGTTTGTGCATATTTCCTAGAAATTAAGAGAAGATCTAGATGATCAAAGTCTTAGATTTCAATCATATCTTGCACATCACACTTAACTCACAAAATTTAAAAATACTAAGGTAATGGACAAGGGAAAAAAATATTGAGAAAGATAAATAAATTGTTGATAAAGACAAGGAAATTGTTAAACTAAGACTTTCCAATAAGAAGGGAAAAGCTCAATTGATGGAGGTAGTACAAATGGTTAAAGCTTCTTGAGAGAGGGAGCTCACAATTTGAAGCAAAGAATAAAGGAGGTTTGATTATGTGAAAAATAGGGTTTACCAAAATGAAATGAATCAAGATGATAAACCACTAGAATTTTCCACACTAAACACTACAATTCATGCAATTATGAGGGCCAAACATGATGCAAATAATAATAAAAAAATTGACCCTAATTGTTATAGCAACTATGAAGGGAGTTTTTAGAGCTTAAAATGGTGTGTACCTTGCTACAAGAAGCCTATTTTTAGGGCACAAAGGACTCATTCGCCTTTAGTGGCGAATGGGACCCCGTTAGGGTTTTTGAAACTGAGATATGGGTTATTTTCCTTGATGTCTACACTCTCAGATTCCTAATTGTCATCTCCTGAAAACCTGTAACAAATTTTGTAGCTTCAATTCTTTGTTCTTGCACTATGAAGGTCAACTTTGCAGCTTGACGACTTTGACAATTTTTATCTAAACTTCTTCTCCACTTGATCTTCAACCTATAAATCTACAAACACACACTCAAGGGAAGAAAAACTTGTTGATTGTTAGTGAATAGGGGTTTTCCTAAGTCAAACCCCTTGTAGGTAATTAAACCAAATGATGAAATAATGAAATTGAAGCATGAACATGAAATGATGCAATGTTGATACCTTGGAAGTTGTCTTGGAAGATAAATCTATAATCTAACATGTAGTGGCCATGAAGAATGTCAATCTTGATCTCAAATAAGATGTAAAAAATGCTTGCAAGTAGATATTCAATGCTACATTCACTATCTTAGCTCAACAACATGCATGCATGCACTAAACCCTTGACATGATGAAATGATCTTGAATTGTTGCAATAAACTCTTGATAATCTTCCTTGAAATGCCTTTGAAATTATCTTGTAAACTCTATAATGCTCTTGTGAATGTACTCTTGAGTGCTCATGAAAATCTAGGATGAAACTATGTGAATTAACTCCTTATTTATACTAAATCAAGAGATTAACCTCATAATTCAAATAATTCAAGCTGACACCAGATCTGGAAATAAACATAATTAAAATATTGCCAGAATGAAATTCAAAAAGAGGGTCCTCATTAAGGGAGGACCCATTCGCCACCTAGGGTGAATGGGTCCTGGCACTATTTTCCAGGACCTTGCCTTTGGGGAATGAAAGTACATCAAAAACCCATGTAGAATCTGCAAATAAAGGGGGGTCCTATAGAGGGAGGACCCATTCGCCACCTAGGGCGAATGGGTCCTAGCACCAATTTCTAAGACCTCAAATTTGTCCAATTAAATGTTATGTAATTTGAATTATGGGTGTTGGGATAGATCTTTGGGAGGTGTCACAAATAAGGCTTAAATTTGAATTAAAGGGGCTAATTAACTCTAATTAACAACAATTAATTAAGAGGACCCTAGATAAGTGTGAAAGTGTGTTACAACACTTTACAACACCATAAATAGGGTACAAATTAAGTACATTTTATTAAAAAGGTGCCCAAGATTAAATGTGAATGTGTACAACACATTACAACATTAAACCTAGGAAAAATTAGGTTAATTCAATGACAATTATTCCCAAATCAAGTAAGGAAAAGGGATACTTTTTTCATTACTACAAGGTCTACAAATTATGAATCATTTCTTCTCAACACTTGACTCCTTTCTTTTTTGTGTATAAACAACTAGGGATGTCTTCTTACCCAAATCCTCAATAATGATGGTTCTATCTACTTTACATTATTTGGTAGATGAATTTTCTTTTAGAGGGTTGATATAGATAGATAGAACATACATTTTTTATCATTTACATTAGTTATATTGTACCTTCAATTAGTTGAAAAGTGTAGTAATGCCTCATTGGTTGATTGAATTAGTTTTAGGTAGTTGGCAACAATTACTTTTCTTTGGAAATCATTGGTAAGTTTATATACTTATCTTGTTTGGGAATATGGATCGTGTTGTTGGAAATTATTCCTTATCCCATTTTTTTTTATGGGCATATTAATGAATAAAAGAAATAAACTATTATATTGTATGTATAAACCAATTTATTGCCTATGTAGGTAAAACTTGAATATTTGGGGGCCCAATGATGGAGCAGAGAATGGGTGTGTGGGTGGATGCTATAGACATATATCTACCACTTTAGGAAACAAAGATCTTTTCCCATGACAAATGGAATAGATGGAGAAAATCAAGGAATGTAGAGGAAAACCAATGTGGCGAGCATTCTAGAGGGCACATAGAAATCCCCATTCGTCAAAGAATGAACCTAAGTGGGCAGAAACTAGAAAACATGTATGGCATGTGGAAGGATAATAGGAAAAATTACATAGGAACACAATTCGCCAATTGGTAATAAGAAAACCATGATGGATAGGGGAGAAGGGAACCGACAAGAATAGATCTTTAAAGTAATGGGAGGCCTAGAGTAACCGTCTCATATGATAGGTATGGTTGGCATGGGAAAAAGGAAGGAGAGAACTTAAAAAAGTGGAAGAATAGAGTTATGTTGGGGTGGAAAAGTTGGGAAAAGAGGGATCAAAATGACCCACAAAAGAAAGGAGAGTAGCATTAGTATGAGGACCCTAGTGAGTAGATCCCTCCCTTTGCAACAAGAGAAAATGTAATCTGCCTAAATCAAAAGGAAAGAGAGGAGCAAAACTGGTGAAACAATGAGAAGTAATAGAAGGCCTAGTAAAATTGGGGAAAGAAGGGATGGTGTGATAGATCCACAATCCTAGGTATGGGAGATTGTAACGAAGGAAATAAGATGAATAGAAAAGCCATGGTTATACTACCAAAATATCTCTAGAAAACAAATAACTTCTTGAAAGAATGCAACATTTTTGAAAAATAGTGTGGTAGAGGATGCACAAGAAGAAAGCTCCAACATTGATGGATGAACATATGTGGAGAAGAGGTAAGCATTAAATTTCTACCTCATAATTTTATTTTAGTGGAATGCTCAACAAAGAAACTAAATAAATCAATCATGGAAGAAAGAATCTTGATGATCAACGATGTTGGATTTTACCTCAAAGATTGGGAACCAAAATTTGATTTGACAAAACATGAAATAGAGAAAATAACTATTTAGATAAATCTTTACAATCTTCCAATGGAATATTGGAGCAAGGAGGTCTTAGAACTTATTGGGGAAGAACTATGATCATTTATCTGCATAGGCAAAAACCTACTTCAAGGGAAGCAAAACACTCAGGCAAGGATCTGTGTGGAGATAAATCCTAAAGGAACCCAATGGGATGAATTAGAGATCATCTCAAAGGAAGGGAGGTGGTTGCAAAAGTGGAATAAGATGTTTCTCCAAAGCCATTGGGGTTATCAAAATTAGTTAGGGCCACTACCGAGCTAGCCAAATGACGTGAAGCAAGAATAGGAGATGGGAGGAGCTTGGGGATGGGAGTCTTAGAGCCTATAGGAAATCCCATAGAGGAATCAAATGAACACCAAGAAGGGTCCATATAGACCAAGTGTTCCTTAAGTAGCTAGAAGTAGAGGAAGGGAAAAAGATAGCTAAGGAAGGCTAAAACCCCCCTGAAGGTGATGAAATTTCTGATTTGTTAAAACCCCTAGAGGAAGGGGAAGTAATGCAAGAAATGTGTGAGGAAGATTCCATTTTAGAAGTTGGATATGAATTTCTTGGGCTCATAGAGGCTCTAAGAATGGAAACAAAAAAGAAAAATCTAGATGATGTGGTCAACAAGGACTTGCTTGATTTCAACTCAAAGGTAGGAAAAATGTTGGAGGAAGGTGAATTTTGGGAGGAAGACGGAAACACCATCCTAGATGAGCCAATAAAGGTAGAAAATTTAAAAACAACCCCCTAGACATCATGGAAGTTAGGAATTAAACAAAAGGATCTATAAAATAAATCCCCATACTATGGAGAAGGGAAGACAAAAGGTAGAAAAAAAAACATAGAGAAGAGAATCATAGATGGGAATTTAGAGGGGTAGGTCAAAATCGCTAGAATGCTAAGGTCTGGGAAGGGTATTCCCCTTCTCGGGGAGCAATGAGGATCCTATCCTAAAATGTTAGGGGCTTATACACCCCTAACAAAAAGTCACTGGTAAGGCATTGCATAGAGATGACGATGACATATATCTTCTTGATTCATGAGTCTAAGATGAATAGCCTAGATGTTGAAATATTTACAAGTAAATACAAGGTATGGAACACTAAAATAGTCGAGTATGAAGGTGCCTTTGGAGGTTTGATCACACTTTGGAGACCTTAGTAAGTTTAAGTAGAAAGGTTGGAAGAAGACGAGCACTGGCTAGTGTATAAGGTAAGGAGCTTATCTTCAAATCTATTATATACCATGATTAATATTTACGACCCTTCTTCTTGCATTAAAAAAAGAGACTTAGGGTGAAATTAAGAACTTTTTTGCATTAGCATCAACTAAAACATTCATTCTGGGAGGGGACTTCAATGCCATCCTACATAGTCATGATAAAAGTAGGGTAGTGCAAAGAAAGTATCGGTCACAAATATATTTTGAGGATTTTGTGGGGGAAAACCAGTTGTATATTTAGATGTCTAATGGAAATTACACTTGGACAAATAAGAGACTAGGTTTTAGCAGTATAGTAGAAAAATTGGATAGGTTTTTTCTCAAGGGAGATTTGGTCTCATTTCCCTCTTCCCTGGAAGGCAACATTGTCCCATAGTCTAGATTGGATCATTATATGATCCAACTCGACATTCTAGGGACAAAAGGTCTCTTATATATCCTTACAAGTTCGACAACATGTGGATGAAAGACCATAGTTTCTTTAAGGTGGTAAAACAATTTTGGGAAGAAGTGAATCCAAATGAAACAAGATGTTTGGTGTAGCAACAAAACTAAAATTGATCAAACAAAAACTAAAATAATGGAACAGAAATTAGTTCAAAAATATATTCGAAACAAAAACAAAATTGGAAGAAGAATTACGGGCTTTTAATGATGAATTTATATTAAAGGGAATGGATAGAGAGAAGTTTTTGAAAGAAAAGGAACTATTAAGGGATTATGAGGAGGTGCAAGACAAAGAAGAGATCTATTGGAGACAACAATCTAGGAAAAATTGGATCAAGGAGGGTGATAAAAATTCTAAATACTTTCATAATGTAACAAAAATTGACAGGGATATCAACTGAATCACAAAAATCAAGAAGGTTGATGGTGATATTCTAGAAAATCTTGAGGATATTTCCAAGGAAATAGTGGCATACTTTAAAAAAAATAAAATTAGGAACAACTGATTTGGAATCTCAAAAATAGCTTATATAGGGCATACCTCGGCTAGTAATAGAAGTACAAAATAAAATGTTGTTGGAAAGCTTCATGGAAGAGGAGATTAAATCAGCAGTAAACCAACTCCATTTGGAAAAAGCTCCATGTTCGGATGGCTTTCCAACAAGTTTCTTCCCAAAATATTGGGACTTAGTGGGAAAGGAAGTGACTGAAGCTATTGAAGATTCTAAGAAATCAGGCAAGGTGTTAAGATAAATAAATAACACATTTATCTCTCTCATCCCTAAGAAAGAAAATCTTGTGTCACTGGACGAGTTTCAACCCAAATAATTATATAACACTTTATACAAAATAATGGCAAAGGCATCAACAAACTGTTTATAACTAATTCTCCCATATTTAATCTCAAATGAACAAACGGGATTCATGTTGGGAAAATTGATCTTCGTAGGTGTGATAATAGCTCAAGAAGTGATCCACTCCATCTAAAGAAATAATTAATAATTTATGCTGATAAAATTGGATATAAAAAAGACATATGATTGAGTAGACTGAGGGTTTCTTTAAGTAATGGAGGCCTTTGGGTTCAACACACATTGGGTGAATTATATGTTTAACTACATTGCAAGCCCTAGATTTGCAATCCTCATAAATGGAACACTTGAAGGATACTTTTAGGCCTCTATAGGAATCAAGCAAGGTGATCCACTTTGACCCTTTCTTTTATAATTATGGTAGAAGCACTAGGAATAGTGATTTCCTTAGCAGAAACAAGCGATAGTTTGGAAGGAATTAAGGTCACAAGCAATGTGCTGCTGTAACTCACCAACAATTCATAGATGATACCATGCTTTTTGGTGTAGCAAAAAGAAGGGAGGAACAATAATTGAAGGAAATTCTAGATCTATACACTGCAACTTCAAGGAAAGAGGTAAGAGAAGCTAAATCTAAAGTATTCTTTTTTTCATACAAACCATAGGAAAGAACAAGAGATAATCAAATCCCTTAAGTTCAACAAAGGACAACTACCCAACACATATTTAGGTCTTCCTCTAGCAAAGGACTTGAGAAATGGAAAACTTTGGGATCCCCTCGAAGCCAAAGTCAACAATCAACTAACATCATGGAGAGGGAAGTGGTTATCATGGGTTGGGAGAATCATCATATTGAAGGCTGTCATATCTACAATTCCCATCTATCTATTGTCATTCCTTTCTCTCACAATAGGAACATGATAAAATTTAAACCAAATAATGATGATTTTTTTTTGGAAAGGATCCTTGGATCAAAATAAAATTGTGCTCATTGTATGGGACAAGATATGCAAATCAAAAGCTAAAGGGGGGATGGGGTTGAGAGATTTGTTGGAACACGTTTACATCATTGTGCCAAAAGATCTACCTATTAATGCTCGATACAAATTCCAGAGATAAATGGATCCACAGGAGGCTGTTAGTCCATGTCACGAATATAAAGGGAGATGTTGGTGATTATTCCAACAATCCCCCCTCAGCATCACTCAAGGGGATTTGAACCTGCAACCATGGCTCTGATACCATTTGTTGGAGCATGTTTTCTATTGCACCAAAAGATCGACTTGTTGATGCTTGATACAAATACTAGAGATAAATGGATCCATAGGAGGTGGTTAGTCCATGACACAAATCTAAAGGGAGATGCTGGCGATTAGTCCAACAAGATCTCCTAAAGAAAATAAAAGCCTTAGATGCAAAGTTAGTTTGGAGAATATATATGAACAACAAATCAAAGTGTAACATGCCTAACTAGATATTCCTCAATTAAATTAAAAATTGACATTATGAATATAAAATTTATGACATAAATCCCATAGCTATTTCCATTTAGCAATTTCATGTCTATAAATAAATAAAATAAAACTGAATATATATTCATTTCCAAATGTCAATAGTCAATTTACAAGTTTGACTTGGCACTCAATGCCTCATAGTCAATACAACAAATACATCAATTACATCCATTACAATAGTCTAATCAATTACATCAATGATACAATTACATAAATGGAATTTTTATATGGTTCCTTTATGACAACTCACCTCCACTAGTGGACGAGAACATGGTTGAGGGGCTTTTCCACCCAACCACAAAGCAATGCTTCCTCGAAATTCTTCAGTTAGTCGAAGAATACCCGACCTTGCATGGAACACTTAGTCAGAGATACAGTTTGCAAGGTGGAATATATGTGTGCCTAACAACATACATTTCTATCTACTACTAGAATATGCAAGTTCCATGTTAGGTAAATAATAAAATACAACAGAGAGAGGATAAATAATAGCAGTCTGTTCTGTAAATAAAAATGACTGCAAAGTTTGGCCAAGCTCATGCTGCATAAAATGCAACTTAGGTTAGATTTGAAAAAGAAAATCTACACTCTTTGGCATCTATTCCTGGAAGAAAAGCTCATCATATCAAAGGGTTATCCCTTCCTTTTAGACCATCCATTAGCATCATACTCTAGTGTACTACAGTCTACCATTGAATTCTTGTATCATTCCATTTCAATATTATCAACAAATATTCCATTTAAATCTAATATAGCCATTCATCTATTCTTCACACATCTATCTTCTATTAAGACTTGTATTACAATTCAACACTGTTCCATTTCTATAGTTCTTTCCTTTGCAAATGAATTTTAACAATCTTAATCAATGAGTAATTCAAGATGAATCAGAAGGTATACCGCTTGTATGTGCACATGCATAAACGAAACATTTATGCATGTACACATGTATGCCTAGAAATGAATATAGTTGGAATATGCGTCTACATTCTGAATAATAAAAGAAAATCTTCCTTACATATAGGTTTTCATATTCAGAAAAGAAAAAAACAACTTCATTCGAATGCTCCATTTAATCTTTCTATAACATCTAGTATCGGTTCATATACAAATGAAACATTTGTTCCACAGTCACTTGTCTTTCATAAGGACTAAGAACAACTCAAAATGAACATGGTTGATTTACATTATCCATAGAAATAAATACTAGAGAAATAACATATTAAACAGAATAAATGTACCCTTCAGTCTGATACAATTTAGATTCTATATTTGTTTTATTTTTGGCCAATATGTCCATTTTTTGTTCAATTTAGATTCACCACCTTAATATTTATTTCTAAAGAAATATCTAAACATTATAAAAAATGGATGCTCTATTCCATCAAAAGTGATAATCCACATAAGGGTGCCAATAAGCATGTTATCATGAAAATGATAATATGATATTGGTTATCTTAAAGACCTTTCATTTAACCTGATATCTATTGTGCCACAGTTTGACCCACAATACAATGAAGAACCCTTTAAATACATATATAAAAGAAATAGAGTATAGTCCTTCTTCGACTCTGATTTTAAACACTAGAAATTTTTTGACAATGATCATGTATATATATATTTACATGCATATAGCATTCGTATGATGATTCAAATGATTAAAATAATCATGACCTGAGATGTCCAGGTGTTGGTAACACAAAATAATATCAACATTACTGTCATGCATCAAACATTAGCAACGTTTAGTTGAGGGTATCCATTGAACGATAACATTGTTCGCAATCACCTTTCTCTTATAGAGTATGGTGAAGTTTATAAATTAAAAGAAAGGATGTGAACATCGTTTGGCCCATGCATTTAGCAAGGTTCACCGATAGATAAAGTATCAAAGTGATATAAATCACTCGGCTAGATGCTCTCAGAGCGTTGTTAATACAATATAAGTCAAACACCAAACTGTGTTGCTTCAAACAATGAAATAACAAGACAATGTTTTACTGATAAATGAACACAATTATATGGGTTGGGTCGAACAACCTCGACTGTAATGAAATATATAGCATGCGGGTGAGTACCCATCACAAGTGTATAACCCAATAACTATGCATGTTGGGTATATCAAATAACAAGCCCATCATGGTGGCTCAGCCCCAAATGGAGCTATCACAGATTGACATGGGTTGATAATCAGAGGTAGAAATATGATTTCAAAACCATGAAAGTGCATGAAATGACACAAGAGATACATGATATTTCTAGAATAGCACATAAGAATTAATACCATTTGACTCAAGGAGAAACACTCTTGAAAATAGGTTTGAATTACCTCTCCTTGTGTGTTTGTTGGTGATTTTTCCTTTGATGGGATTAGAAACAAATCTCAGATCTTCATTTTCCTCCTTCTCTGTTGAGCTTTTTCCTTGATCCCCTCTTTCTTTTGCTAGATTGTCTCTTCAATTCCCTTCTGACCATGAATATCTCCTTGTTATCTTCAGAGATAGTGGTCTTAATTTCTCTGTTTCCATATCTTTTAATTGGCTGCCCACTTCCCCTCTATTTTTCGAGCATTGACTGTTACAACCCAACATGAGAGGGGTCGGCCCCTATCCCATTCATTATGGGAGTTATGAATTTAGGCACAAATTCCTTATTAAGCCCATGGTAATACATTATGTATATATATGGTTTTCACCCACATATATATACATATATTTATATATGTACATATCTTTATTTATATGGAGGGATTTGCAAGCATTCCTATTATTTTATTTTTCCATTTCCTTATTCAAAAGCCTATTTTTCAAAATTGTCAAAAAGATCGAATAATACATTTGTTTTCCATTTGATAATTATATATGATAGAATGCATTTCTAATATCATTTAACATCAAACTTTGAGATAGACAGGGTAAGACAAGGATGCACTAAATTCGTTTCTTTCACAAGATTACTTATTTCACCAAATTATGATTCTGCACAATGTAAAATGATACTTATCAATTACAAGCAAATACATATGTCATGCTCTACTGTGGTGTGTGAGATTCCATATTCCATTCTTGCTTACCATTGCCATCCTGCTAAGTGTTCCCGCCTCAATCAAGTTCTCATCCTTCAACCTGCTCCTGCACACACATTCTTAACTTGCCCACTTATCAGTAACCTTTAACTCATAATATTATGGAATAATTATCTTAAATCATAAAATTGTAAGACATTCGTTTTTAAATATATCATTGCATTTATCAAATCCGTAAATACTAAATAATAATTTCCTTTTTTCAATTATTTCAATTAACTCAACATTATAAAATGCAAGCAATGAAATTGAGATGTGACATCCTTCCCCACTAGAAAGAGACATTGTCCCGATGTTTGATCAAACAAAATTTATTTACATGTTCATCAAATCATACTATTTTTAAACCAAAACATCATAACATACTAATCCAAAAAATTTAAGCAACATTATATAGTAAACCATCAATAGTCTTTCTAAGAAAGAAAATGAGGTAAGGAGCATTCTATTTCCTCTGCATCCTCCCATGTAGCACTATCCTTAGAATACTGATCTCATTGGACCTTATATTGAACAATGTCTCTATTTCACAACTTGACATTGCATCTATCTAGAATTCTAACGGGCTCCACTAGCACCACTCCTATATCCTCCACCTGTAAAGAATGCCAATCAAGTATATGAGATGCATCTAGGTGGTACGGTTTAAGCAAAGAAACATGAACCATATAATGGAGTCGAGCTAGAGCAGGTGGTAGAGCAAGTCTATATGCAACTGGGTTGATTACTTCCAGCACATCAAACGATCCCATGTATCTCAAAGCCAACTTGGATGATTTCCCAAAGGTAATAGAGCTCTTATGGGGCTTGACTCTTAAAAAGACCGTGTCCCCAACTACAAATTGTCTAAAGGTTCTATTCATGTTGGCATAGCTCTTTTGTCTATCTGTCACCTCCTTTAGTTTGCTCTTGATAAGTCTCATATGCTCTTCCATGTCTTTTATCATTTCAGGACCCACTATGATCCTATCTTCCAATATGTCCCAACTAATGGGAGTATGACACTTTCACCCATACAAAGCCTCAAAAGGTGCCATACCTAAGGATGCATGATGGGAGTTGTTATAAGCGAATTATACCTATGGTAGATAATATTCCCATTTATATTGTTGATCCATGCTGTACATTTGAAGGAGATCTTCTACTACCTGATTCACTCTCTCAGTTTGCTCGTCGGTTTGAGGATGGTAGGTTGAACTGAAGTTTAAATTTTGCAAGGCAAGTCACTAGTAACAATGTTTTGTAGCAACCAAGTTATCATACCATTTCTCATACATATAACACTAGGAATAATGCATAACCAAGAAAAACTCCAATATCCCTCCCATTGCATCAACCATACCTCCCACCCGCACCTAATATCTAGTAGTGTAGTGGTAAAGAATATGATCTTGTTGAACAACTTCGCAACACTCCCGCTAAGATATCCTTATGGGATTTGATTAAGCATCACCTCTTTACTATGGCATGCTCCAAAATTCTTTGCAAAAAGTTGTTATCCCTCCTAGTGCACAACCAAATGATGTGGCAACTTGGATTGAGAATATAAATCAACCTAATTTGGACATTGTCTTTCATCAAATTGTGTTGCCTTCTTTGGACATATAAAAAAAAATGACGCTTTGATGATAACAGGTAACATTGACAACACTGGAATTAAGCGTACTCTTATTGATAATGGTTCGGTACTCAATGTTTGTAGTGTAAACCTTTTGGATAAAATTGGAGTGGACAAGACTAAAATTCAACCAGATTCTTTATCTATCCGTGGTTTTGAGAATGTGGAAAAAATTGCTTGGTGTGATAACATTACCTGTTAAAGCTAGTAGGGTTATGTTTCAAACTCCTATCCATGTCATACCCCATGATATTTCATATAATCTTCTCTTGGGTAGGCCATGAATTCATGAAATTATTGGAGTCCCCCTCAATGCTTCATTTTCTAATGAAATACACATAAAAACAAGGTCTACACAATCAAATCTGACCTACAACCCGAGAGTTGTTTGCAAACTGAAATAGGAACGAAAAATCCTCTTAGAACATCGAAACCAACTACAAAAGTGGAACTGAAGCAAGAAGAGGAGAAAGAGAAGTGCTTTTCAATAATCATAAAACTACTGGATGATGATTGGGGTTTGTTAGATTTTACACCTACATTCATGGGAGAATACAAGATCACACACAAATTATTAAAAGAGAAAGAAGCTGCCATAATATTGACATAATATGAGTCATCAAAACCATGTGAGTCCATAACTTTTAGAAAATAAGAGGAAAACAAAAATTATACTTCCACATATGATGAGAGTGATCATGAGAAACCACCTTCTTCAAAATTTAAAAGAAAGCACTTTATGGAAGGGGTTACAAACTTTTGAAACAACTTGGCTATAATGAAAAGGATGTGGTGTTAAAGATCAAGGTATCCATGTCCCTATCAAACCTAGCATGCAAGAACAAACAAGAGGTCTTAGTTATTGTCCTTTGAAAGAAATGAAAGCACCAAAGAAACCTTTGTTTAATATCAATGTCATCACACAAAACACTCCTAGAACAAATATACATCATGGTCGTGATATTCCTTCATCTTCCAACATATGTTTTAATGATGATTGGTGTTCATTAGATTTTACACCCTTCTTTTTGGGAGAGTACAAAATCTCACAATCTAAACCTAGAGAGTCTTGTGCATGTATGACACCTTGTAGTAAGAAAGAAACATCTCTTTCATAAAAGCAAGGAATATCTTCTACTATTGATCAAGCAAGTACCTTGTCGAGGCTTCTCCAAGCCCACCTGGTATCTCTCCCTCCAAAAACATGAAAGAAATTCTACAACAAAAGATCATTTTGTGCATATCATCGAGTGCATGGCCATTCTACCAATGAATGTAAGGCCTTGAGTAATAAAATTCAACATCTTAAGGATTGTGGTGCTCTTCCTTGTGTTGATGCACCTACTTCCTCTAATTGACAATGATTTTCATTCTATCATGTTGCTCACCACTATGTGGCATTGGTAGCTTTATGTATTATGCTCATTTCCATTCATGGTGGTACAATCTTAAGTGAAACCATACTTTCCATGGCAGCAACATGATAGTTCTTGGAGTGGTTATCCTTGTCTTTATGATTGGGGGCAAGGTAACTAGTTTTGGGAGGTGTGCATTCTTTTCAAGTATCCCATCTTCACCTCTTTCTCCTTAAAATACCAACATAGCAAGTATGTTGACATTTTAAGGGGGGGCATATAGTCCCTTCCTCATTGTTTGCATGTTTCCTTCTTAGTAATGATAATATACATCTCCTACGAAGTGTGAGTTTTACATTGGCATTATCTCATTTTGGCATGGACATATTGATATTTTTGCTTCACTTTTATTCACAGAGGTTGAACTTAGTGTAGCATTGGCATAACATTGATCATTTTGTGGCAGTGACTTATGGGTACACAATTTTTATGATGAATTTACCCATTGCCACCCCTTGTTATGAGTTCACAATTTTTAGACCTAGTGTGTGTTTCTCATTCTGCCTTTGGGGCTCACCTAGTGTATGTTGAACACCCATAATACTTAGAGGGGGTGAATTAGTATTCTATTAAACCATTTAATCATAATCCATCCAATAATCAAAACATATCTAACAACAACTATGGATGAAAGTATGAAAGGAATCTCAAGATCACATAACACATGAACACCAAGATTTTTACATGGAAAACCAAAAAAGGAAAAACCATGGTGAGGATTAGCTCACAATATATTATAACCAGTTATAAGATATTGTAGGGGCTCACTGATAGGACACACTATCCTTTTAAGGCTTAGAACCAGAAATAGATACAAAACAAAAATGGCTATACAACCAAAATGTGAATTGATACAAAGTGCACCTTCCTTGTGTTGAATTCAGTTCCCTTGAAGCTCTGAATACAAAATACTGCTTTGCTTAGCAATCACTCAATAATTCACAACAATTATGTACTTATTTGGATCACACATACAAATTTTCAAGTTTTCACAATATCATATCTTTTGCACATCACATTACATGTCATCTCATATCATATCATCTTAAAACTCAAAAATGTCCTACATATATACCCTATTACATCCACATACATCAATTAGGTTGGCCTAATGATGTAGCCCTATTTTAATTCAAAATCACCTTGTCGGATTCATACTTGATTCAAATACTTCTTCGTGCTCAAATCAACTGTGCAACACCTAGTTTAGGTTAGCATGGACCTAAGATAGATCCTCTTAATATTCACAATACATAATTAATCTCCTCAACACATATCAAGTATTAGGTCGGCCACAAATTAGACCTAATCACAAAATAAACCAACTGATCACACACCAACGATCCATCTAAACATATAAACATGTGCAATCTAGAATATATAGTGTACTGAAATCTATAACCCATCTCCCAAAATTGTAAAGACTGATTCTAAACACTGGAGGAATGTAGACTAGATTACTCATACCCATTTACACTGTGTAAAGTCAAAACTGTATGTCAAACTTCTGTTACTTGTAACTTTCAACCTGTTTATCCAAAATTGCTAAAAAAATGAACATAGGTGCATTTAGTAGTCCTAAATAACATACTGTAACATGATAAGCTGAACTTATTACATGAGCAATTCTAGACCAAATTACTAGATCAAAATATCACCAAAGTTGTTTACCAGATTAGAAAAAACTATCAAAAATTAATGTTGGCATCAATGACAACACATTGAAGGGTTCCTTCTTCATTATTTCAACAATCTCCCCCTTTGTCATTGATGGAAAAATGTGCCAAAAAATGAATCTCCAAAATTTAAAAAATTTGAGCATCATTTTCCCCTTTAAACATTATCTCCTCCTATACCTTCACCAAAACTTCTACCCAATTCTTCTCAATTCTTCTCCCCCTTTGACATCAAGGACAAAGGGTGTGCCGAAAACACACATGTAAGATATAAAACAACTGAAATACAACTAAAATGTATTGACTCCCCCTTGGGGAGTTATCCCAAAGGTTTTGATCTGATCATATGTACAAGGATAAACTGAAAGTAATAGAAACATTGAAATAATATACAAGGTGAAATATGTTCACCTGAAGGAGGAGGCACCTTCAAGCTCCTAAAGGATTGCTTGCCACATAGATTTTCCTTCATTCTAGATCTTCTTGGCTATAGAAATAGATTTGTACATTGACTCCATTTCTACTAATCTCTCCTCTCCTTCTTTCGGAGTACTTGGATTTGAATTTATCTTCTCAAGCTTTTCTGCATCAGCAAGGGCACTTGACATTAGAACATGCTCGATTTTCACCAAGTCCCTAAGCTTTCCAAATCTCCTTATATATGTCTTCTTTTTTCCATTGTAGAGTAAAGAATTTACTTTGTAGATCTGTAATGGTGGTCCAAGAGATGTAATCTCTATCTTGTGCAGGGTCAAAAGTACCGAAGGCATTAGATATTTGTGACTCTATTGAGTCCATTAAATCCTTAATGCCTTGAGTGGCATTTGACCACCTTGTGCAATATAAAAAAAGGTTCTAGCCTCATCTTCACACTCCTTCACTTCCTTCAGACATTCCTTTACTTTTCCATGTGTAGATGCATATTTTTCCTACAATTTAAGTAATCTCTTCTCTGCAAATCTTGATTCCACTTATTTCTTAGTCTGCTCCTTTAGACTGTAGGCATGCTTCTTAAGAGAATCAACTAGAAACTTTAAATTTTCAATAGGTGTCAATGAATTGTCAACTATGGCACTAGGGGTAGCGTCTTATAAAGAATTGATTGCATCATTAATCATCTCAGTCCTCTTCTAATGAGTCTCAATGATCTCATTTCTTCCAGAGGCATGGAAGACATCTCTGAGCTCCAACCTCTGAATAGGTGAGATCTTATTCAGATCTGCACTACCTTGATGTGACAGGAGCTAAATCAACTGGGGAGGGATGACTGGTTGGAACCTCATCTATCTTTTCAAAAGACCCTTAAGTGCATTACCAGAAGACTCTCTGGATGGCTTTGCTATCTCCATGGTCTTTTGAGGCACTTCTTCATTCTTTCCAGTCTCAGCCTCTTCTTTATTCTTCTCTTTCTCTTCTTCCTCTTCTTTGTCTTCTTTGTTGGAGGCATCTTTATCTTCATCCTCCTTCTTCTCATCATATTTTCTATTGTCATCTTCTTTTTCTCCTTGCCCTTCTTCTCCATTTTGATTGTTCTCATTTTCATTTCCTCTCTGCTCATTCTGTTTGTCAACATCATCATCATAATTATTTTCTTTTTCCTTTTCTTGCTCTTGTTTTGTATTCTGTTTTTCATTATTTGCACCAGTGGCATCTTCAGTATCTTCCAGAGGAGAAAATGTCTTCAAAGGAGCATTTGTATCATCAATCACATTCCCTAAAACATCAAAAGATGGAATTTCTTCTGTAGTATGATCATTTACTTCTAAAACTTCTTTAAAAATAGGAAAATTAGTAATCAAAGGAATATTTTCCTCTGCATTAGTAACCTTATCTTTACCAAGCTCATTTTATTGAGCTATACCAGATGATGAAGTAGCAATCATCCCGAATTTATTTGCTATGTCTCTCAATGTATTCACTATTTCTTGTTTCAAATTTTCTGCACTATCCTTTTTTTCTAGCCATAAGTATTGTAACTCTTTGTTTCACTCTGAATTGTTTAGTATATACCTCAAGTAAGGTAGCCTTGTCATCCTCAGATAAGGAGGATCCAATTTCCTACAAGGCATTAGTTTTAATCTTGTTCCCAGCTTTAACAACTTCATTCCTTCTTTTCACCAGGGCTTTCCACACAACACTAGGCACCTTCTTCTTTATGTTATCCATATTTGCATCTAAAATAATCATGTATTGAATGATCACTTCTATTGTTTTTTCTTGTCTTCCTCATCTACTTCATCATACAATTTAGCAGTTCCTTCTAATAGACCATCGTATACTAACATGTTATTAACCAAAGCCTCTAACTTTATTGGTGAATGAGCTATTATCAGAGGAGTTTTTGTCTTCTTCTTTTTAGGCTTTGAAATGCCTTCCTCTGTTTTCTTCTTGGGATTTTTATGGATGTGAATAGTGAAATCCTCTTTCTCCTTTTCTATCTCCTCTTCATCAGAGGTGTCCAGGATATTAATCTTGGGCCTCTTGGCTTTAGTGCTAGCCTCTTGTGAGGCACCTTCACCACTTGTGGAGACACTGCTTCTTCTTTTCCTTTTTAGCTGTTCTTCTTCTTCCTCCAATACAAGTTCAATTTCTTCTTCTACAACAACATTCAAATTCCTCTCTCTAGATGCTTTTTGTTTCTTCCTCCTTCCAGAGGTAGCAGGGAATGTTATTAGAGGTATATTCTTCCTTTTACAGTCTAGGTGCTGGGTCTGAAGGGTGAAATTACTTCCTCTGATACCAGAGCATTGGGATCCACCTTCTTTCCTTTGGCAGCAGCAAAACCAGAGGATTTTGGCAATGCAGAGGTAGGGGTGGAAGTTGTTCTTCCTAATCTTCATGGTTCAGAGGACTCACCAGTTGCTTTGGCATCCCTTTTTGCAACAATTTCCCTTAACCTGTCTACTTCACCTTTTGAATTTCCATGTAACACAAAGTATTGATTTACTTATTTTGTTACTCTTTTGTTTCTTGCAAGTGTTGATGTCTTCAAGTGCACTTCAGTTGACTTTTCCTCATATGTGCCATGTCTTGGCAAGGAGGGGTCCTTAGGACTCTTCAGTAATAATTTCACATATCCTTCAACATCTTTCTCTGAAACTTCATAACCGAGAGGCTTAATCCATATTTTCCTGGGTTCGACTACCTCTACTATGCATTCATCTGTAGATACAAGGAAAGTGATTTCATTTGCATGCTTCTCCACTAGATTCTAGGGAATCCTTTATCTATCATGCATATTATTTTGAAACACTGCAAAGAATGTAGCCAATGCATTATCTTGAGCCTTGCAATCACCAATATTGTGCATTTAGTCAAAAATTTGATGACCTACTAGTCTGCTTCTATCCTAAATCATGTCTCTTCTTCTGGGTAGCTCCCTAAAAAAGTAGAACAAAAAACATACAATCAAAGTTCCAAATTTAAATGCATATTTCTTTTCCTTGGCTTGTTTTAAATTCTCTAAAATTTTCTACTAGAGAAACTCACATAAATCATAGTCCTTCCCATTCACCACCATATCTTAAGTAATATAAATTGTAGTTGCAAACACTAAATTATCCCTGTTGGTGAAATAAATATTGTGACCTATCATGATTGCAACATACTTCAAATAGGATTAGTGATAGGTTTAGTTGATAATGCTCTTCTATCAAATGTAGCACCAATCAACCCTATATAACTACTTCATTTTTCACAGATTTTAGTACCAGTATGGGTCCAGTATCACACAAACTAGTTATAGCTTTGATTACTTCCTTTGAAATTAGTCCAAGCATATCTGTCCACATGAACTTGTCATGCATTCTACTCAATTCCATTCTCACATATTTTGCATCCATCTCACTGGTGTAGTTAGGGAACCAATTCCAAACATCCTATTTCTTCTGTACTAGGTTAACATATTCTAGTTTTATCAAGAAATCATCTCTAGTAAGCTCCTTAGTCCATAGATTCTTGATTTTCTAGTGAATGTATTCATCCAATTTTCCATGAATGTAGAACAATAAACATACAATCAAAGTTCCAAATTTAAATGCATATTTATTTTCCTTGGTTTGTTTTAAAATCTCTAAAAGTTGTTGCTGGAGCAACTCACATAAATCATAGTCCTTCCCATTCACCACCATATCATAAGCAACATAAATTGCAGTTGCAGACATTGAATTATCCCTGTTGGTGAAATAAATCTTGTGACCTATCATGATTGCAACATACTTTGAATAATAGGATTAGTGATAGGTTTAGTTGATAATTCTCTTCTATCAAATGTAGCACCAGTCAACCCTATAACTACTTCATTCTTCACAGATTTTAGTATTGGTATGGGTCTAGTATCACACAAACCAGTTATAACTTTGATTACTTCCTTTGAAATTAGTCCAGGCATATTTGTCCACATGAACTTGTCATGCATTCTACTCAATGCTATCCTCATATATTTTGCATCCAACTCACTGTTGTAGTTAGGGAACCAATTCCAAACATCCAATTTCTTCTATACTAGGTTAACATATTATGGTTTTATCAAGAAATCATCTCTAGTAAGCTCCTTAGTCCATAGATCCTTGATTTTCTAGTGATCGTATTCATCCAATTTTCCATGAATGTAAACCCTTGTGTCCTCAATGGGTAAAACCCTGGGAGGAATCTTTGAAAAAGCACCTTCAGGGTCATTTTCAAAGACTTTCCTTGAATATCTTTTAAACTTAGGTCTAGGTCTCTCTGTGATGTTAACTAAGGTCAGTCTAGCCATTATAATCTTCAATTCAACCTCAAATTCAATCTCAAATTCTTATAAAATTACTTCTATTTCAAACCCACAAAGCACAAATTGCTGTAAATACCTTTTATGCGCTCAATAGAATCTAGGGTTTGAACATTCTACACCAAATTGCTTTGAATTTCCTTCAACACTCTTCCAATTCACTCTACTTTTCTCCAAATGCACAAAAGTGATCAAAATCAATTTAGAAACTCACTTTAAGCCTTTCTGATTTGCCTTAATTTCACATTAATTGCTTCAAGTTCCAAAAAGTTGGTAAACACTTTACTGATACACTGCAAACCCTAAAATGCTCCACAATTCTTCAGATTTGCACATTTTCTACTGGTTTCTTTTCCAAAAGCTTAAGAATGCAATTTTACACCATATATCTTCATGTCACTCCTTGACACTACATATTTCCTGGGGGTTGTTAGATTTCTTTGTTATTGCTCCCCCTAAGCCCATGCCTAGATTTAATTTCCAAGAGAATTATCTACACCAGAGGGAGGTACAGATGCATTCGATTCATCTTTGTTCTCAAGTTCCTCTTTCTTTCTCCAAATCTTCTCCATTTCCTTCTTTACTTCAGTAGGATCAAATTTCTTCACTGGTTCATTCCTCTCTCTCGGATTAGTTTTCCTTCCATTCTTACTTCTGTAAAATCTTGAAATGTGTCCAAGTTTGTTGCAATTGTAGCATACAACATTTTTTTGACCAAACTGACTTCCGTTCATTCTTGATTTGCATTGGTTAGCCTTATGTCCAAATACATTACATGTTTAACAATAACCATTGAGAGATGAATCATTCTACCAATACTAAATCTATTCATCATCTTATTTCTATACTTAGTAGCTTTATGTCCAAACTTCTTGTATGCAAAACATTGTCCAAAAAAGGATCCAACATTCTGATTCATTCTACTTCTACATTCTATAGCCTCATGTCCAAATTTATTGCATGAAAATAAAATACCATTGAAAGATGGGTACCTTTGAGCATTTGGTTGTCTGATAGGAGGTCTTCTAACATTGCTTCTTTGATTTCTAAATTGTCTGCCATTGCCTTGCGTCTTCTTTTGATTTCCATCCTTGTTAGGAGTCTGATTTTCCTTTGAGATTTCTCCTTCTTCAAGTCCCAAACCACCATTATCTTTAGATGGTTTCGGTCTTGCAATTAGTTCATCAAACATTGTAGTACTCGTTTTGAATTTTCCCTCATGAGCTCTTGCTTTCTCCAGATCTGATCTTAGGGTTACCACTTCTTGTTCAAGTTTTGTGCATTCATCAGTCTTGCTTTGTATAGTTACATTCAGACAATCCTCAATTCTCTTATTTACTTCCACTTTTAATTTCAGTCCGGTGATATCTTCATTTTCCTTCAATTATTCATTGACTTCTCTATGTCTTTCTCTGAACTTCTTGATTTGTTCTCTCAACTTTTTGATACATTCATTTGCTTCTTCTAGGATTTCCTTTAGAATTTTGTTATCACCTTCAACTCTATCAAGATCTTCAAGAGTAGCTTTAAGTTCTTCTTTATCAATCATGCAGTAATCTTCTATGTATTCAATTGCAAAAATTTCTTTCGGAGGAATAGGACCCTTTTTATCAGCCATGTGTTCAATCTCCAAGATATTCCTTGAGATGTTAAGCTTCTCAAAAGGAACTAGGCTCTGATACCACTTTTTGAACACCCAAAAAACTGAGAGGGGGGAGTGAATCAATATTCTATTAAACCATTCAATCATAATACATCCAATAATCAAAACATATCTAGCTGTAACTATGAATGAAAGCATGAAAGGAATCACAAGATCACATAACACATGAACACTAGGATTTTTACGTGGAAAACCCAGAAAGGGGAAAACCATAGTGAAGATTAGCTCACAATATATTATAACCAGTTATATGATATTATAGGGGTTCACTGCCAAGACACATTGTCCTTTTAAGGCTCACAACCAAAAATAGATATAAAGCATAAATGACTATATAGCCAAAATGTGAATTGATACAAAGTGCACCTTCCTTATGCTAAATTCAGATCCCTTGAAGCTTTGAATACAAAATACTACTTTGCTTAGCAGTCACTCAAGAATTCACAATAATTCTGCACTTATTCAGATCACACACATACAAATTTGCAAGTTCGAACAAATATCATATCTTTCGCACAATTGGGTTATCTTTGTGTCTATATAGCCCTCAAGCATGCACTACATAGAAGAATGGAGGAACAAATAGATGAAGCATTTAGGGTCCATAGGGCCAAAATTTGTTCAAGATTTTGTGCATGGGTGCAAGAAGTTTGCAAGGCTATGATCATCCTTCTCACACATGAAACCCATCCACCAATTCCTCCATCAACTTTGGTGCCAAAGGAGGAGACAACTCAATCCTCTGCATGAAATAGCTTGTGGATTTTAGGTTTTTTTGTGGCAGTAATATGTTAATAGATAATATGAAGTATATGTTTTATGCTTATTCTCATCTCTTGTTCTATGAAGCATTTTGTTTCAGCCTCCTCGCATAGACTATTTGGTTTATTGGCATTTTGTTTTGGGCCTTAGGATGATATTATGTAGTAAAATTTTATGCAGTTACCATGTAATCTCAAAACTTTTATATTATTAATAATATTTCAAGCCTTGTGCCTTTTACCTAAAAAATGATGAAAAAATTATTATTTAATCCTTGTTTACACCATAATATGGCTATTTATCCAATCGATTAACAATACAATCCTCATCGTTACCTAACCATGATTTAACCAAAATGATTTTATCATTATCCTTATTGATATTACAAACAATTATTTCTTAGTGATTTTAGTATTATTATTTTCCAAACCCTTAATCATTAATAATATCATTGTCATTTTATTGATGCTTAAGTATTGATAATAATGTTGTTATTTGACCAATAACCCAATACTAGTAAATATCGTTATCTATCCAACAATACGGTCATAAGAACATATTAATGGTAATTCACTAATTAATCCTTAATGATATTACCATTGATAAGTCGACTAATAATCTCAAGAATTACAATAATCTAGGTTAACCCTTAACTTAGTAATGATGATTCTGTTTACTCAAGTTTTAATGTTTGATCTATAATACTTCCATTTAATTAACATCAAATAATAATATATTCGTTTTTGGTTCATTTGGATCCTCATGATAAAGGTAATATTATAAATTTTTTGAGAACATGCCTACATTGAGACATTAGTCAAAATAAATGTTTTTGATAGATAAAGCAACATAACTGAGGTGTTGGCCCAATTGCAAAAAGCCTGGAGGCTGAAACCCAAGTCCAATGACCATTATGTACTTTTAAAGTGTTGTTATTGTGTCAAAACAAATGTTAATATTAAATTAAATCCCAATTAACAGTATTGATATTACTTTCTTTTAACGAATGTAATAATATTAACATCCATAATATTATTATGATTAATCAAAATAAATTGGTATCATTATTAAATCTCACATTTATAATATTAACATTATTATCATTTAGACAAATAATAACATTAATATTAAATCTCATATTGACATTATTAATGTTATTTTTCATTGAACCAAAATAATAATAATATTATTAAGTATTAAATTATCATTAATAATATTAAATAATATTTTTATTATTATGAATAATAATATTTTGGCATTTAATTTGTCCTATCTAATAATTCTATTTTCTAGATAACAAGTAAATTAAGATAAGAATATTATTGTTTCACCAACACTTAATCATTATTTTAATAAGAATATCACATAAAAATGTGACGATAGGCATACCTATTCTAAATACTTATACATTAACCTACCATCATAAGTTTCTCACAAGGCTTATTACTTTTTTGTATGCATAATCAACACATAATTTCCTTGAATTAATCCTCATAGTAATGTTCATTCATTTATTACTGACATTTGACATCTAAGGCACAAGAATAGCGAGGGCACATCTAAGGCTGAACAAACATCTTTGTGTAGAAGGATGATTTAAGTGGGAGTTGAACCCCCTTATTAGGGCCATATGACTCCCTTGGGCTTGCAACTCTCTTGCAGGTCGTGACTTGAAGGGGCTCATGTGCCTCCTACAGGCACTGCCCCTTCCTCCTATTATTAGCTCTATATTTTATTGCTAATAAAATTTGTCTTTGAATTTACTCTGTAAATATTTTAATTATTATATTTTCTTTTTCATTTTATATTTGTTGGCTCTAATAGTCAACATATTTCCAACTACAATCTAGACTAATTTATCATGGTTTTTTATATAAAAAATGGGCGTATATGATAGCCATCATCTGAATTTTGTCACTTTCAACTCTACATGAATGCACGAACATGGAATTTAGTTTCTTAATTTATACAATATATCTTTAAGGTAAATAATTCTATTGCATACAAAGTTATGATAGTAACCTGTGAACAGATAATATCTTTGTGAATGCCAACCTATACCTGCTCAAACATGGACAAACCCAAGAGTATTAGTCATTTAAATAAGAAAAATAAGTATTCCCTATGAGATTCTTAAGCATGCTAAGAAGATGAAGACATGATCAAAATAACATGAAATAACAAGTAAATGAACATGAAATCCTAATCTAAGCTACTCAAACCCCATCCCATAGGGGGATTGGTGTCACTTTGATGTGGAAAGTGGACCTTTCCCAATCCCAATTTGATAAGCTCTAAGATCCTGATGAACAATGGTGATTTTGATGCAAAATGATAGTAGATTCAAACTATAATGATATGAAAAGCATGCAGTTGTGGATCAAAGTGGATTTGATAAATTTCAATTGCCCTCAAAGATAGTGATAGCAATTGGATGATTGATGGATGCAATGAGCATAATGACTTTGCATGAGATGATGGATCCATTTCAAGTAGAAGAGGCCTCTACTTATAGGATTTAAGGGTTGAATCTTAAAGAGTGAAATTGATGAATATGGGACTAAAAGGGGAGCCAATAGAATTGTGACACTTGTCACAAGGCTAATGGATGGAGGTGGAGCACATTTTGGAGAATGTGTAGAGTTAAGGCATGTAGGTGGATGTGTAAGAGGATGTAAGAGAATTAAATGAATATGGTTGAAATGTAAGAGAATGTTGTTGAAGGTGTAAGAGGGACAAGATGACATGTAAGTGCAATTAAATGCCTTTGTAAGAGGATTTATGAGTTTGGAAGAAGCATTGAAAACCTTGTAATAAGTTTAAATGCCTCTGGGAGGGAAAATCAACAAAAGGGGCTTTAAGAGAATATTCCCTAGAATATGCCTTTGTGAGGATAAATAAGGTAATTACTTATTAAAAGAATTGATTTTCTTGTGCAACTTGGTTAGTTTACTTGTAGGTGAAGGGGTGAGGGGGATGTAAGAGAATTGAAGTCATGTTAATGAGGATGTAAGAGAAGTTAATGCCTTTGTAAGGGGCTTAAATGCCTTTGGAAGAAGCATTGAAAACCTTGTAAGAAGTTTAAATGCCTTTGGGGGGGAAAGTCAACAAAAGGGGCTTTAAGGGAACATTCCCTAGAATATGCCTTTGTGAGGATAAATAAGGTAATTACTTATTTTAAAAAAATGATTTTCTTGTGCAACTTGGTTAGTTGACCAAGGGTTGACTCAACCAAGGGTGGGGTTAAAAGTTAGAGAAATGGGTAATGGAGATTAGGGGATAATTAGGTTAATTAATTTAGAATTAATTAATCTAAGTGGGATTAGGGGTAATTAGGTTGATTAATTTAGAATTAATTAATCTAAGTGGGATTAGGGGGTAATTAGGTTAATTAATTTAGAATTAATTAATCTAAGTGGGATTAGGGGGTAATTAGGTTGATTAATTTAAAATTAATTAATCTAAGTGAGATTAGGGGGTAATTAGGTTAATTAATTTAGAATTAATTAATCTAAGTGGGATTAGGGGTAATTAGGTTAATTAATTTAGAATTAATTAATCCAAGTGGGATTAGAGGTTTCTATGAAATTTGTTAAATAATTAGATTTATTTAAACAAATGAGAGGACATAGGGGTTTTAATTAAATAATTTGATTTATTTAAATAAATTAGATGAACATTAGTGAATTAATCTAATAAATTGCTTTATTTGATTAATAGTAGAAATTGATGAATTTAACTAAATACTAAGATTTATTTAATTAAATGGTTAGTGCAGAGGTGATTTAGGAGGAAGTGATGTTAATTAATCAAAATTAGATGATTGAACTATTTGAGTGTCTACATTTTGCGCCTCTTTGAAGCAACGTACTTGCTGCGTTGGTTCAAAGAGTAACACTGCCGAGATCAAAGTTCAATTTTTAATTTTTTTTTTTGGATGCCCCACTGATGCCCCAATGGAAGAAATTACGTTGCTACATTTTTCCCCCTCAAGATATTGAGTGGAAATGTCAATTTTCCGATCGAGAGATCACAATAAAAAAGTGAGGGGTGGTTCTACTGATCAGAGGACGAAAAGATAATTCTTTAGAAAGATTAGATATTTGACATGGACAATTTTGGTGATGTATAGACAGTCATCGGCCATGGGTAGCCTCATGTATATTTTGTGATATCACACATATTTTGGATAGAAATGTTAGTAAAGATAGAAGAATAAGAAGAATAAGATGGGTGGATCCTAGATTTTGAGAAGATGTAGAAGTCCAACAAGTCTTTGAATCGTCGAGACTTTATTAGATATGGTGATGAGTGATGATGATTTGCTTATCGAGGGATTGGGACACAAACGACACAAATTTCCTTATGTTTGATAACATACATAAATATGATGCATCAAGGTACAATTAACCAGGATGGCATGGTATCTAGTGCGATGGACTTTGACTCAACAAACAGATAAGAGTATCCCTGTTCACACCCGACATACAAAACCTTGCTAGGATGTACTTCAGATATTTCAAACATCTTGGACCAAAACATAGAAAGGAAAAACCTAACAATGTAATAGTCAATAAGACATCCAAAACATCCTCCCTACATACCAACAAAGTAAGCATCACCAAGGTCATATTACAAGAATATGCAAGAAGCACAACAAAAAAAAGATAATGATCAATGCACTAGTCCTTTTTCTCTAAATATTTTAGATAGACATCATCGAGAGGTCATGTGAATAGGTGCAATAATATAAATCATAAGAAAGATCAAGTAAACAAACAAGCTAATGTTCTTCATACCTCTAGCCAAGACTAAACTACGACGATGTCTGATGTTGATATCCATTGTAGGAAAGATATATCCTAGGACATGATGTTATCAGATGATTGTGAGACTAACGGGATGATGGGCTATTAATACCAAGAGTTAACCAACTTCTTTACCTACTATCCGAGACTTAAGAACTTTGCGTTTGCGTTTACACTTTTAAATTTGCTATACTTGTTTCTACTTGTTTTGCCAAAGGTTGAAGATGATGATTGATTTATTGTGAGTGGATGTTTATTGTGGGTGAAAGAGAAATGGGATGATTTTGGGTTTTTTGAATATTTTTTGGTTTTTTAAAATGTCTTGAGGCTGTTTTTAAGTTTTTCAAGATGTGTTACAAATGTTTTGATTTTCAAAATTTCCAATGGTTTTGGTGTTTTTTGAGATTTTGACCAAGAACCTAACCTAAAAACCTATCCTAGGGGCCTCAAGGGTTGATCAAAGATCAGCCTTGCCTATGTTATACACACAGAGACCATGTAGTTCGACTAACACATACTCGTTTATTGATTAGATATGAGCAATTGGATTGGCAGTTTATTATGATGGACACCTAAAGGACCTATCCTAGGGGCCTTGGGGGTTGATCAAAGATTATCCTTGCCTACTTTATACACGCAAAATCCTCGTAGTTCGACATGATGAGTATGTTTTTGACTTTTCTATTTTCAACCTGTTTTTGGATTTTTGACATGTTTTGGATGTTTTTTTGGATTTTTTTAGTTTTATGAATGTTTTTGGATCTTTTGATGTTTTGGAAGATTTTAGGATATACATGAATCTGATTCGACGTAGGTATAAGGACATGCCCCCAGTGTGATGTGATAGACTACCTCGATATAGGAAAGACAAACTAACCTTAGGAATGTTCCAAGTAGTACTAAAAGGGAACATGATACTTACACAAGATCAAGCCATGATGTGGATGCAGATGGGTGATGGAAGAAATGATGGATGAATGTGATGGAACGTGATGCAGACCAAGCCAATGAATCAATGGTGGATGGAGGGTGCTTATTTACACAAGGCGCCTAATTGCCAGGTTTTCACCAAGGTACTTGCCCAAAGCGCCACTGAAGTGGTTTTCACTAGAGGACGATTTTTTTCTTTACTGTTTTCAATCCTTTTTTTTTAATTTTTAATTTTTGGATTTTTTTGTATTTTTGGATTTATACCGTGCAAGATTAGGCATAATTTTTTTTGAGATGGGGGCCATTGATGGGCTCCTGCAAGGGCTCGCCTTTAGGTGTTGACAACTGATATGCTCCTGATTTGTAACTTGCCGTGATGATGAAGGGTCCCAACCAGTTGGGTTCAAATTTTCCCTTGCTTTCTGGATTTGGTACCTTCTTCTGATTTTCTTTTAGCATGAAATCTCCTTCTTGGAAGGAGCGACTTTTGATCTTTTTGTTATAGCTCCTTTTAAGATGGTTTTGATAAACCTATAGGTGGTTCAAAGCATCCATGCACTGCTCATCCAGTAATTCCAGCTCATTCAACTGTGACACCTGATACTCCTCATCAGTGATAAGATTCTGCAATGATATTCTTAGGGATGGGAGCTCAACCTCAATGGGAAAGATGGCTTCTGATTCGTAGACCAAGGAGAAAGGGGTTGGACCTATAGGTGTGTAGATGCTAGTTTGATAGGCCCATAGGGAAAGGTTTAACTGTAGAAGCCAGTCGCGACCAACTTCATTGACCATTTTCTTTAGGATTTTTAGAATGGATTTATTTGTGGCCTCACCTTGACCATTTCCCTGGGGGTAGTAAGGGGTGGAGAACCGATGTTGGATGTTAAATATTTGGCATAGCTCATGGACATCCTGATTTTTGAAAGGTGTTCCATTATCTGAGATAAGGGCTTGGGGAACACCATAGCGACATATGAGGTAATTCAAGATGAATTTAGAGATTTTCTTCCCTATGATATAGGTCATTAGGATGGTTTCTACCCATTTTGTGAAGTATTCTCTGGTGGTGATAATGAACTTGTGTCCATTAGATGAGGTAGGTGTGATTTTCCCGATGAGATCGAGTCCCCATTGTGAGAAGGGCCAAGGTGTGATGATTGGTTGGAGCTCCTGAGCTAGTGCATGGATGAGGTCCCCATGTTGTTGGCATTGCATACATTTTTGGACATAGTCGTGAGCTTCCTTCTCCATAGTAGGCCAGTAGTACCTAGTCCTAAGCAGTTTCTTGGCCAAGGTCATACCATTAGAATGCAAACCACAAATACCATCATATACATCAGTTAAAGCAATCAAAGCTTCCTCGAGGTTAAGGCATCGCAAGAGGGTTCCTTTGATACTCCTACGGTAAAGGGTGTCACCTAAGATGACAAAGTGAGATGACTTTTTAATGAAGGTTTTCTTGAGATTTGGGGTGATGTTGGTGGGGAGGACTCCTATTTTCAAGTAGGTGAATATGTCATGGTACCAAGGATCACCGGGAGCAACGATTTCACATACGAACTCAGATTCTGGTACCTCAAAAGTTGGTATGAGAAGCTGCTCTACAAGAAATTCATGTTTATGGACATTTCTTGGGATATCTAGCAATGATCCGATTGTAGCCATAACATTAGTTGCTCTGTTGTTTACCCTTTGTATCTACTCAAATGTTATGTCGATGAAGAACTCCTTGAGATCCTCTACTAGCTTTTTGTACGAGGTAAGCTTATCATCCTTAGTTTTATATTCATCTGTGACTTGATTGATAATCAGTTGTGAGTCCCCATAGATCTTGAGTGCCATGATTTTCCATTGTACTGCAATCCAAAGTCCTATGAAAAGAGCTTTGTAATCCACAATGTTATTGGTACAAGGGAAAGGCAACCAATATGATTTTGGGATACAATCCCCTTGTGGTGTGATGAAGAGGATTCCTACTCCTGATCCATTGTGTGTGTATGACTCATTGAAATATACCTTCCAATGATCTGTTGCACTAAGGTTGAAAATGGATTCATCTGGAAACTCTAATACCAGTAGGTTTTCTACATATATGGGAGCTTCGGCCAATTGATCTGCAATAGCTTGTCCTTTGATAGCTTTCTGTTCCACATACTCAATGTCATACTCTGTCAATATCATCACCCACTTGGCCATCCATCCTATGAGTGTTGCTTTAGAAAGTAGATACTTGAGGGGGTCTATCTTGGCGATGAGCTTTATCTGATAAGCCAACATGTAGTGCTTGAATTTTTGTGAGGAAAACACTACTGCTAGATAAACCTTCTCAATGAATGTGTAGTTTAGCTCATGTCCCCACTAACGTTCTACTGATATAGTAAATAACTCCTTCTTTCCTTGTTTCATCATGCTGAGCTAATAGAGCCCCAAGTGATGTTGCTGTAGCTGATATGCATAGTATCAATGGTTTGTTCTGGATTGGTGGCATGAGGACTAGCGGTGTCAACAAGTATTCCTTGATTTGATTGAATGCCTGATCACATTTCCCATCCCATTTGTATGCTACCCCCTTGTGGAGTAGATGAGAATATGGGATGGTTTTATCTGCTAACTGTGCTATGAATCTGCGAATGGATTGGAGCCTTCTCTGCAAACCCCTTAACTACTTCAATGTCCGTGGTGTTTCCATGTCAAGGATTGCTTTGAATTTCATAGGGTCTATCTCAATTCCCCTCATTGATACAATATATTGTAGGAGCTTTCCTGATTGTACACCGAAGACACATTTCTTGGGGTTGAGTCGTACCTTATATTCTTCCAATCTGTCAAAGATTGGGCCTAGTGTTGATATGTGGTCCTGACGTTTTCTTGATTTGGCTAGTATGTTGTCCACATAATCCTCTATAGATTTGTGAATCATATCATGGAAAATTAGAGTCATAGCCCTTTGGTAGGTAGCTCTGGTATTCTTTAACCCAAATGGCATCATGTTCCAACAGTAGGTGCCCCATGGACAAGTGAAAGTTGTTTTGTGTTGGTCATCCTTCATAATCATGATCTAGTTATATCCTGAAAACCCATCCATCAATGATAACATTTTGTGCCCTGTTGTTAGATCTACAATCATGTCAATGTTAGGAAGAGGAAAATCATCCTTAGGGCATGCTTTGTTCAGGTCCTAGCAGTCGGTGCAGATACAAATGCCCCCAGTGGGCTTAGAAATAGGTACAAGGTTGGAAACCCATTCGAGATAGTTAATGGGTCGTATGAAGCCAACATCAAGGAGTTTCTACAGCTCAAGTTTGACCAATAATGTGATCTACGGGTGCATCTTTCTCAATTTTTGTCTTACTGGTTTCACCTCTGGATAGACGACTAGGTGAACTACTACCTCTAGATCAAGGCCTGGCATGTCAGCATTGGTCCACGCAAAATTCACTTTCCTTTCTCTTAAGAATGTCGCTAGATTTTCTTGTTCCTTGGCCAGGAGTGACTCGTCATAGAAAATGATGTGTGGAGTTTCTTCAATCCCCAAATTTACTAGGTTGTATTTCTCTGCTAGGACTGTTGATTTCTCTTGATGGATGGAAGTAAGGGGAAGATTGAATCCCTCATCCTTTGACACCTTAGAGAGGTTTTCACCATCGGATACGTCCTTTCTTTTTACTATTTTTGGGTCAGAAAGTGCCATAGTGTGGTTTTCACTTAGAGACCTAGACGTTACTCTTAGATTTTCTATTTTGTGACTAAGAGATTCAATCGTTTCCCCATAGTATGCATGTGTTCCCAACTTAATATCAAACCCTAATTTGTGGTCTCCATATGGCAGAGTATCCCTTAGTCCCATGAATTCTGAGAGAGCCTCATCATTTTCGAATGTGTCTAAGATTGGTGGTCCTCGTTGGTCATAGTCTATTAGTTGGGGTAAACAAGCTTTAGTTCAGTGGTTTGGTTACTTGACTTGAAAGACATGGTGGTAATCATAAAAAGGGAGGAGTATTCAAATAACATGGGTAGGTCGGAGAGGGGATCCTCAAAAGGATAACTGATCGATACAGGTATCGACAGAGAAGCTTTGACTATTTTAACCATAACACCTTTGCCAAGTATGGTTAACTTCATAGGGGTACATCCAAGGCCAAGATTCTTAAGGAACTTCTCAACAACGATAGGTTCTAACATGCCATTGTCATTTTTCTCAAGTTTTTCATTCTTGTTGTAGCCCATGCCAAGCATTAACTACCCCTTTGTTGTCCTCATCCAGCAGAAGAGTAGGCACATGTCTTTCATCTTGGTATAACAGGCTTGATATTACTTTTTCGTCTACCACTTCCTGGCTTAGGTCTCCCCACCTTTTGAATGTGGAGGGTTTTGCTTTGAAGGTCTAAGATGTTGTGTTGTTTGGCTATGGTTTCCCATGAGATCTAGGAGATTGAGGTAACTCTCTTATCACAAAGGCACTCTTTTTCATTTTATAGTCCCCACATCCGTTATCTTGGATTACAACCTTGACATCTGGGATGTTCTGAATGGTGGGTGTCTTTGTCTCAAAAGTGGAGGCTAAGGTGGATGGATCGACATAAGGGGATGTGGGTCCTTCATCATTTTTCAGGACTTGGGGAATCTTGTAATACTTGGCCTCTAGATTTTTACAATAATAAAAAGGTTCGGGATCACCATGGATCATGACTTCTTGGTTCTAATAAGGGAATTTGACACATTGATGGAACATGGATGTGATAGTTCGCATCCCACGGATCCATGGGCGCCCTAGGAGAATATTATAGGGGAGTTCAAGGTCAAGGACTTGGCAAGTGGTTTCCATGATTGCTAGCCATACTTGGATAGGGAGTTGAATGGTGCCTTGGGACACTCGTTCTTGATCGTCATAGGCCCTGATGGTGAGACCTTTTCCTTTTTTGATGAAGTCCTCTAAAAAGACCAGATTCTTTATCAGCTGTAGGGTACAAATATTCAAACCCACACCCCCATCCACCAAAACCCTTTTGACCTTGTTCTTATGGACTAAAACTTCTAGGTGGAGTGCATGGTTATGAGATGGTTGGGTTGGGAGATCATGTTTGAAGAATGTGAGGAGATGCGGTGTGGTGATATGTACAACCATAGCTTGCAATTTCTTTGCATCAAGATCTGTGAGAATGGAGGATGTGTCCAATGCCTTCTCTAGGATGTCCCTATGTGCTGGTGATATTTTAAGCAACTCCATGATGGAGATCTGGGCAGGGGTATTTTTCAGCTGCTCTAAGACACTATAACCACTAGAGTTTGATTTTGAATTGGTGGCTAGTGCCTTGGGTGGTGGTGAAGGTCCTAGGATAGTAATTCTGCTGCTACGTGTGGTGACTCCACACTCAGCTCTAGGTCCTTTGATATTGAAAACTATTACCCATTCATCCAAAGATGTGACAACATGGTCATAGATGTGGTTTACATTGTTGTAACTCTTTCCTTTACCGTTGTTGCTTCCTTTATTGTGATCCAACATCAAATTCGTGTATATTTTGAGATCTTGATTCCTAGCTAGTTGTTCAATGGTTATAACCTTGTCGTTGATGAGATCTTGAATAAGATTTTTAAGTCTCATACAACTAGTTATTGTATGTCCCTTTATTTTATGGAAGTCACAAAGGTACTTCTCGTTATACTATGGTGGTTTAACTTGAGGCTCTTGATAATTTTTGTAAACAGGGAGTGTGATAAGATTTGCTTGTACCAGCTATTGGATGACAGATTCGAGTGGTTCCCCAAGTGGTGTATATTTTTCATTTCAGTGGGTATGATTTCTTTGGGGGTGGTCCCCCTTGAGCATTCACATTGTTGACTGTTTGATTGTTGGGTTGCTGTTGTGATGGGGTGTTTTGATGAATGGGATGTTGCGTGTTGATTTGATGAGTGTTTTGTGTATTTTTCCTTGGGGAACTGATAACAACTTTGGCATCAATGACACCATCGTTGGTAACATTTTTATTCTTGGCCCATGTACGAGGTTTGTCATTGTAACTTTTCGATGGTCGATTGTCTTGGTACATGGGTGTGCCCCCTTGTGCTATAAGGGGTCTTTTGATGTTGAGCGCCTTGGGGATCAATTGGTCATACTTTATGCATTGCATTTTCAAATGAAAGGACAAGGTCCCTTCAAGGTTGGAGATAATAGTCTCAATTTGTTGTTCTTCTGGCATAGACCATTTGCTCTTGCTGGCCTTGGATCGGCATCGTTGCAAGAATTCTGCAAATGTTTCTCCCTTGGCTTGTTTTAGGTCAGATAATTCTTCTAAACTCACTTCCACACCCAAGTTAAATGAATAATTTTTGATGAACAAGTCCATGATTTCTTGGGACTTTTTAATTCTAGGGGGGGCAGGAGAACCATTGCATTGTTGGACCGGCCAAACTTTGAGGGAAGAGTCTCATCAGATAAGAATTGTCATATGCAACTTCCATACAATGTACGTGGAATTCCCTAATGTGATCTTCAAGATTTCTATTTCCTTGGTATTTATCAAATTTTGGTATTTTGAAGCCTGATGGAAATGGTACCATAGCAATACTTCTATCAAACAGATAGGGGCACAAATTTCCTTGTGTGTGTGATTTCTTTGTCTTTCATGATTGTATGTCCTATATCTATTATGAGAGCAACTTGAATTGTGTGGACAGATCATTCTATGGGTCAGGTGGTGGAATGTATGTGTTTTTGGGGTGGTATGGTTGGTGGATCGGTGGTGTTATATGGGATGATGTTTTGTTGGGTGAATGACGGAGTGGCACCTATTCCTTGTATGTTAAAGTTCAAAGTATTTGGTTGTGCACATAGGTTTTAAGACTTTGCTGTTGCACCAATAGTGTCTGCTGGTATGCTCGTTGTTGTTGCTGTGCCAACAATGCTTGTTGTTGGTCTTGTTGTTGCTATTGCTTGTTGTTGGGATGCTTGTTATTGTGCTTGGTGTTGTTGCAAGGCTTGTTGATAGGCGTATTGTTGTAATGCTTGTGCTTGTGCTTGCGTGACTTATTACGCAACTTGGGCGACTTGTGCGGCTTTGTGTAGTTGCAGTAAAGCTTGTGCTTGTGCTTGGGCAGCTTGCTATGCTTGAGCTTGTTGTGCTGCCTGTTGTGCTTGTTGTGTAGCTTGCTATGCTTGTGCTTGTTGTGCAGCTTGTTGAGCTTGAAATTGTTGCAATGCCTTTTGGTATGTTTGTTGGGCTGCTTGCAATGTGATACTATATTGATTTGTTGTATTTGGATTCAGAGATGGAGGCGGTGGATTTTGTGGGATGGTGTCAGATGATGTGATAGGTGGTTGTTGAGGTGTTTGTTGAGTGATGATGAGGGGTTGAGTGGTAGATGGTGGTTTCAAATTGATAGTTGATATGCTTGGTCCTTGTGAGACTAGATTTTGAGACATTTGGGATGTTGTAGATGATGTGATGATTGGTTGGGAGATTTGGATTGGTTCCACCTGGTGTTGCGATATTGGTGGCATGTTCAAAGGATTTGGTATTATAGATGTGGTGATTTGATTTGTGCTTGGAGGATTGATTTGATTTGCTTGGTTCTGGATTGTTGTGTTTAGTGAAGGGATTTTCCCTACATCTTGATTGGGTGTGGATGATGATGGAAATAGAGGAAATGATGGGAAGATTGGTGGTGCATACCCTTGAAAAATTGAGGATGATGCATTGAAAGTGCCCACTTGTCCTTGTGATATCATGGGGAGAGAACTTTGTGTATCAAGAGGGTATGCTAGTGTCATGGAAAAGGTGGAGGGGTTGTTTGTATCATGGAAGATGAGTGGTACATATGGATGTTTAGGGTCTTGTGGGATGGTGCTAGGAATACCCAAGATTGTGTTGGCCTCCAAATTTTGGTTGTTGACAAGTGGATGCCCTTGAAGGGCTTGGAGTAGTGAACTTCCCTTGGTGATCATTGGTTGACTTGGGGCATGCGATGATGGTGGTTGTATGATTGGTTGAATGATGCTTGGGAATGAAAGCATGAATGATGTTTGAGGCATGTTCCCAAAATATTGTTCAACAATAGTGCTCACATCAAAATCGGAAGGGAGTTTAGCCTCTTCCTTTGCTAATGCCAACATGTATTGCATGGGATTGAGCCTCATGACTGTGTTGACAATCTTGTGTGTTTTAGGATTTTGGACTAGTTCCAATATTTCATCTTGGGACATCCCTTGGAAGTTGTTGGTGATATCCTCCACTTGGCATCCCCCCTCTTAAGGATCTTGAGGTATTTGAGGAGGATTAAGTGGAGGGTTGATAGATACCCTAGGGTTGAATTCTATTTGACTTAAATCACTTGAGGTTGATGTTTCTTTGTTTTGCTCCATGATCTTCTTGTGTTGTGACCTTGTTTGGACCATAAATTTGGGATCAACTTTTAGGAATATGGGGGATGAACCTTTAACTCCTTTGGTTGATATAAAATTTAGGTGCAAAAAGAAATTATAGGATGTTTGTAAGGATCAAATGATGATGATGTGATAAATGAAGGGTGGATGATATGGACACTTAAACTTTTGAGAACTTTGGAGGGATACTAGACTTTAGGATTTACGATTTTGATTTTGATTTGGTTTGATTTGGATAATGGACTTGTAGATCCCAAGATGTTAGATGTTACCTTGGGGTAAACTTGTCCAAAGAGGGTGATAATTTAACTAAATGTGTGAGAAAGGATTCATCCCCACACACCTAGCCAAACAAAGTGATTTTGATTTTGATTTATGGATTTACCAAAAGTCTAGCATAGATGATTTTTCCAAAGTTCTAAAAGTTGTTTGGGAGATGGGTTTGATAAATGTTGTGACAAAATGGAAGTGTTGGTTTTGATCCTAGATGAACCTAAAAAGACTTTGTTTACAAGACCAATGTGTTGAAGAACATGCTATTTCCTATAAAGTGTTAAAAATCATAGGGTTCATATTGAGCATACATGTTCAGATTGTTGAGCGGAATAAGTCTATAAGACCTTGTTACCTTCTTGCTTATCTTGCGGTATTGTCTTAGGTTACACTTTCTAATGTATGTCCTTATAGATTTTTGAGTATGAAACCTAAGTTTAAAGTGACGGCATAAAGACTTTTGCTTTGGAATTTTGACCTTGCAGGAAATCATGAAGTAAAACACATGTGTGGGGTTCAATTGTCTTTTTATCTTGATTAGATGAATTATTTTAACCACATCAACTCATCTTGTTTAAATTCCCAAACTAAATGTCTATGTATTAGCTCCTTTTCATTCCACAAGATCCATTATGTGAAAATCAAAGAGTCAAGGCCATAGTTTCCCTAGGTTGACTTTGAAGAGAGAAAATTGAGATATGAGCCCAAATATTTAGAAGCCTCTAAGGATAAAATCCTTAGGGACAAGTAGTAATAATTGGACTCTTCAAAGGTATTCACTCTTTCCAAAGGGTTTGAAATTTTGATGATTGTTAAATGTTTGTTTCAATGTTTTGGAATCAAGCAATGTGTTCAATTGACTCACAAGCAGTAACATTCCTAGCTCAAGTGGTACGCTTTTCTTAGCAGGCTTACCTCATGCTCTTCGTAGTAGAAGAGATGACTTTACATGCAATTGCGGAAAGAGTGTAGAGGTATGTTAAGAATGAAGTCTTAACCTCTACACTTTAACCAAAATGAAACATGGCAAGTAACTTCTTGGAAATAAATTACAATGCACTACTTTGATAAAATCTTTGGATGGACAAGTTGGCCACTACTTAAACAAGGTTCTTTATTGACAACAAACTGAGAACACCCAGCCATATACACACCCGCTTTGCCACTTAAGGCTCTTACTACCATTCCCGTTCCACTTAAGGCATGGTACTAGGTGTAGTATGTTATACAGTCCAAGATTGAAGGTGCTTTCTCACGATTTCCCAACCTTTCATATAGCCTACCGATAAACGTTCTTGCAAGAACTTGCCTATGAGTTTCCCCTTGTAGGGTGTGTCTCATAGTAAGCCCTCTCTTAAGGGTGACACGAAGCATAAAGGTATACTTAAGTATTTATTTGAACACCTAAGATCACACGAAGCGCAAGGGGAGAGGATACGTACTACAAGTGCACACAAGCAATGAAGTACACTTGAGTGTTTCTCTTCACCCAAGATCGCACAAAGTGCAAGGGGAGTGGATATGCACTACAAGTGTGTCACAAAAAAGAAAGCATTCATTCATTTTAACCTTGTAAAACAAGATGAGTTCATTTTAAGCACCAAACTGAGTGTGAGTTTTCCTTGTTCAATTTTATCCCACATAGCAATGTCTAGTAAATTTCTAAGTTCAATTTTAACCAACTTGAAAAGCTTAAGTAGATGGTTAATTTTAAGCCCAAAGTAATGCTAGTTAGTTCTAAAATAGAAAATGAAGAGCAGAATTGGAAATCCTAAGCTATTATAATGAGCATTAAAAAATGCTTTTAGTTTTCCAAGTTGATGTTTCTCTTCAATCTGCAAATAATATCAAACTAGACATGTTATCAAACATGGCGTGTTATCAAACCTAAGCACAACAACAAGCAAAAGATAATTTCCCTCCTTCTAGTGCCAAAATGTGAATGCCAACCTATACTTGCTCAAACATGGACAAACCCAAGAGTAATAGTCATTTAAACAAGAAAAATAAGCATTCCCTATGAGATTCTTAAGCATGCTAAGAAGATGAAAACATGATCAAAATAACATGAAATAACAAGTAAATGAACATGAAATCCTAATCTAAGCTACTCAAACTCCATCCCATAGGGGATTGGTGTCACTTTGATGTGGAAAGTGACCCTTTCCCAATCCCAATTTGATAAGCTCCAAGATCCTGATGAACAATGGTGATTTTGATGCAAAATGATAGTAGATTCAAGCTAAAATGATATGAAAAGCATGAAGTTGTGGATCAAAGTGGATTTGATAAATTCGAATTTCCCTCAAAGATAGTGATAGCAATTGGATGATTGATGGATGAAATGAGCATAATGACTTTGCATGAGATGATGGATCCATTTCAAGTAGAAGAGGCCTCTACTTATAGGATTTAAGGGTTGAATCTTAAAGAGTGAAATTGATGAATATGGGACTAAAAGGGGAGCCAATAGAATTGTGACACTTGTCACAAGGCTAACGGATGGAGGTGGAGGACATTTTGGAGAATGTGTAGAGTTAAGGCATATAGGTGGATGTGTAAGAGGATGTAAGAGAATTAAATGAATATGGTTGAAATGTAAGAGAATGTTGTTGAAGGTGTAAGAGGGACAAGATGACATGTAAGTGCAATTAAATGCCTTTGTAAGAGGATTTATGAGTTTGGAAGAAGCATTGAAAACCTTGTAAGAAGTTTAAATGCCTTTGGGAGGGAAAGTCAACAAAAGGGGCTTTAAGGGAATATTCCCTAGAATATGCCATTTTGAGGATAAATAAGGTAATTACTTATTTAAAAGAATTGATTTTCTTGTGCAACTTGGTTAGTTTACTTGTAGGTGAAGGGGTGAGGGGGATGTAAGAGAATTGAAGGCATGTTAGTGAGGATGTAAGATAAGTTAATGCCTTTGTAAGGGGCTTAAATGCCTTTGGAAGAAGCATTGAAAACCTTGTAAGAAGTTTAAATGCCTTTGGGAGGGAAAGTCAACAAAGGGGCTTTAAGGGAACATTCCCTAGAATATGCCTTTGTGAGGATAAATAAGGTAATTACTTATTTAAAAGAATTGATTTTCTTGTGCAACTTGGTTAGTTGACCAAGGGTTGACTTAACCAAGGGTGGGGTTAAAGGCTAGGGAAATGGGTAATGGAGATTAGGGGATAATTAGGTTAATTAATTTAGAATTAATTAATCTAAGTGGGATTAGGGGTAATTAGGTTGATTAATTTAGAATTAATTAATCTAAGTGGGATTAGGGGTAATTAGGTTAATTAATTTAGAATTAATTAATCTAAGTGGGATTAGGGGTTTTTATGCATTTGTTAAATAATTAGATTTATTTAAACAAATGAGGACATAGGGGTTTTAATTAAATAATGTGATTTATTTAATTAAATTAGATGAATTTTTGTGAATTAATCTAATAAATTGCCTTATTTAATTAATAGTAGAAATTGATGAATTTAACTAAATACTAAGATTTATTTAATTAAGTGGTTAGTGCAGAGGTGATTTAGGAGGAAGTGATGTTAATTAATTAGAATTAGATGATTGAACTATTTGAGTGTCTACAATCTTATCCCTTCAACATGACTTTAAATGCAAGTTTATATTTCCGAATGTTGTAGTCAAAGTTAAGCCAAGGTGATAGAATATTTTCATTCACATACCTATATTACTGCAACAATTCGTATCTTAACAAAGGAATACAAATTATTTCATTTTTTTAATACAAACTACTCCTCATAGAAATAGAAAATGTCATCTTCAATTAGATGGAATATATTTATTCGAAATAGAACAAATGTATAGTTAACCTTCATTTTCAATAAGGAAAATATTTCTAGACAAGTAACTTAAGAATTCATAGCTTCTAGTAAGACCCCACCTTGCACGTGATTATTGCATGTGACTAGTAAAACCCTATTTTTTTTTACGTTTTCTTAAACATATGGTAAGAAGTAGTGTGATTATGTGACAATATTCTTGCATTTCATTCTTACATTTTTATTGATGTTACTATGAAGGAGTTAGGACTCATAAATTGTGAATATGAGTTGAAATTGTGAATGAAATTGTTGTACAATCAAATCTTATTTCAGCTATCAGATTAATGTGATATATGATTGTTGCTTATGGTTTCATTGGTAATGTGCAGGAAAGGAAGAGTGTTCGTACGAGAAGGGAAGACCATTGAGAACACATCAAAAGACATCTCCTTGAGGTCATGAATTTGAACCCCTTTTTGGCGCTTAAAAATAAATAAAGTTAATAAGTTGGTAAATTAAGGTGGTGAGGGTTGATATTAAAAGGATAATTGATTATGTGCTATGTGGGTGTAAGTGGGGCTAGGGGTTAGAAACCCTTATCCGAGTGTGAAACTCGGATGGATCCTTAAGTGGGTCTTTAAAGAGGGTTGTTGGTCAATTTCTTGGTTGGGATGCAAAAATAAACCCCCTAGGGTCTATACCATAGTGGTAGGGGTCAAGTGGGCATGCAATAGGGCTCCAAGGACATAATTTGACTCCTTAAAAGTCCTCATAATGAGAAGTGACGAATTTTGAGGAGGGGATGGGGGTGAAAAGATTGAGAGGTTTTCCAAGTGCATGTTCCCCTCTTTAATGAGGAAAGATCCTCATTAATGGAGGGAGGTACACTTCACACCTCCCCATTCAAAGGTTGCAAGTTGAAACTCCTATATATCTTGGAGAGGAAGGAAGAGTGGGATGTTAACCACTTCTCCTCTTGAAGAACTTGAGTGGATATGGTAGAAAGAATGAGGAGAGGAGAGGAGTCCACCTCTTTGGGGTGATAGAGATCAAGATGGCTTGGCTTGGAGAGGAAAAATGGATAAAAGAGTTCAATCCCTTCACCTAAAGAAAGATACAAGTTCTCTACTTTCATTCTCCCTTGTTTATTTGTTGTATGATGGTGTCATGATTGTATGGATATTTGTTGAATAGGATAAGTGGGGAGCCTATATGTATGCAATTTGATGTTGTGTCATTTTTATCTCTTTTGTAAAGTTGGAGAAGACTCCATTCATCATCTTGGGGTTGAAATATTTCTTGCTCGGGGGTATGGCTAGAGCCCATGAGGCTTCATGATGCCATTACAATAGGCTGGAGAGCAAGCCTTACTAGTTTTGTATGTTTTTTATTGTATTATTAGATATTGTTGTAATATTGAAAGTAGTATTTTGTTGAAAATGGAGGGATGAAAAGAGAAAATCCTTGTTATGTGCATGTACAAATCACAGTTTCTTAATATTTTTTGTGATCTTAAATTTAAAGAAGTAAGTTCATATATGTCAAATGAATAACTTAGAAAATAAAGCCTTATCATTTTGTATGAAATTATTTACAAATTTATTTAGGAGAATCAAAGAAAAATGTTGATTGATCTCTTTACACTGTCAACTCCTTATTTCATTTAAAACATCGTAAGAATGAAATGGTTGAACCCATTTGGTAATGAAAAAATGAACAACTGTAAGATGAATTTTTTTGCTGCTAAGAATGTTATAATATAATTTTAAGGAAGTTTTAAGGAACAAATCATGTTAGTAGATTTCACCTATTGAAGATAAGTGAATCTAAATATCAGGGTTTATAAGTATAAACAAAACAAAAATAATTTGCACATATAAATAAGTTTTTTACCTGGCAATGCATGTAGGTTTCAACTTGATGCTATTTCCTTTCCTTTTTACTTTTTTTTTTCAATAAAATTAGACTAAGATATAGCTAAACTCTAAACCATATCAAAGAATGTGATGAGCATGAGCATTTTTTAAATTAATTGGCACAATTTACATTACAACAAGATGTATTTTCACTATTCAATATTGAGGTAAAATTTTAGAGAAATAAACATTTATACAATTTCTATCAAATGGAATATGAATTATATTTAGATCTGTATTAAATTAATTATATACTTACATTAATTTTTGGACTGAAACAAGAAAAATAGATCTGCACATTTGAACAGGGTTAATACAATTTTTTGTTGTCCATACTATGCGAATAGAGGTTTTAAAAGAGGTTGCCTTTTTTCCCCCCAACTTCATGCTAGAATAAATGAAATATAAAACACAAAATAAAAATAAAAATAAAATTCCTTTATGGTTCTGCTCTATCAGTTTTTCTTAAACCATCTATCAGCACTTTGATCCACTGTAGAATGGTTTGCAAGCCTTGACCAATATCTACTTCTTCACGCTGTAAGTCCATAATCTTGATTACTCTTGAACCACTAGAAGATATGCTCATCAGAGCCACTTTACTCTAAGGTTATGCAAACTACTATAAAACTAAGATGGCTTTGGTAGGATGTGTTAAAAGATGAGTTATGGGCAGAGTGTAAAACACTAATTTATTCAAAATACATTATTTGTAGGAAGATAATGATTTCTTTGAGCATCCCTTGGGTTGGTGAAACACTAAGCGACCATTGTACTTGTTAGTATTAAAAAAACCAATCTTCCTGGTGGATCTTCAAAACCTGTAAGTAGCGTAGTTGGTTGTAGCCTCCATAAGCGGTGAGCATAGAGGCCATTGTCCTATGTTGGGCGTGGTCTACATTGACCCTAGAGTGCTAGAATTGGAGCTTCAACAACCAAACAACATAAGGGTTGCCAGCGCTAAAATAAAATAGCTATTTAAACTGGTCCTCCTAGTATTTAAACAAAAATAAAAGGGATAAGCTTAAACATAATAAACTTGCAAGTTGAAGATTTCAGTGCCTATTTAGTTCCTTGGGAAATGAAGTTTTGTGGTATGCATCCAACAAGAAAAAAATTAGGGTTGTAAAATTTATCTAACATAAAGTCCTTACCAGGATTAAGTGTCCCACTTCCTTTGGGAATTCTCTTGCTATTTTCAATTCGGTCAAAAGAAAGAATAAAAAGGAGATATCAAACATGCTAATTTTTTTTCCCTTGGATGTTTGCCAACATAGTTCATAAATATTACTGTCATAAATACACTAACCTTTTTGAATGAGCCACCCTCATTTATTACCTTGTCAACATAAAAGATTGGAGATCTAATAATTCAGGGTTGTGGCATGATGATTAAGCTATCAACCTCTAATTAATTTAAAAGAGTGAATTCTCTAGAAAGTAGTTGTGTCACTGTCAACACTATTGCTGACTTCATTAGCCAATGGAAAAAAAGAAGAAGATTAAGTCTCAGAGGATGTTATTGCATGGCTCGCCCCAATAATTTGTATCCATAATAATAATTTTTGCATCTAGTGGTATTATTTTTTGAGAGAAAAATTAGTTAGTTCTGATAACTGCAACATGAGTTGAAATACCATGGAAAGAATGTCAGTGATCACTATGTTATTAAGGCTAACTCAAATAAAATGGGTATTAGTAGCAATTTATTTATTGTAGCGAATGTGGCTATTGGTATTTATGAATTAATGACTTTGGTGGAGGGTGTTATGGGATATTCAATAATGCCAATAATAATACTATCTTCAGGAATCTTAAATGCTAAAGAGAAAATCAATATGATGATCTAATATTGTCAAGTAAAATAGTTTTACTTAATCTTGTAAAATCGTGAATAATGTTCACTTATAATATTAATATAATATCATCAGCATTAGATTATCAATCGCTTAATAAAAGAGTTTTAATTAGGTATATATTTATTAAGAAAATCTACATTGTCATTAAATCTTAATCATGGATAATTTATAGTAATATAATAGAGCTTAATCATTGATTAAAATAATAATAAATAGAACAAAATAATATATAATAAGAATAAGAGAATTACTATATTATGGGTTTAAGAATGATTTAGTTTGTTACTACTATCATCCATACTTAATTATAGTGGGCTACACAATAATATAGATATTACATTGCTGCCAAAAGGATGAAGAGATTACCAAGATTTCAATGATTAAATAATAATATTTTTATTATTGTGAACGTACATTGATTTTATTATTTATGAATTAATGTTAATAAAATATCAAAATTAATTATCTTATAAATGATGATTGAGCAACAATAGCGTTGAAATTAAGTTAATATTAATATTATATTATATAGTATTATTAAAGGAAAAAAAGAAGAAGAAAGAAATATTAAATAAAGTGACTGTGATGACAATAAGCAGCAGGTTAATTTAATACTAATAAAATATGAGAAAATAAAATAAACAAATAAATTTAAAATCTTGATATTAATGTTTTTGATTATGGGAAAAACATGTTTTGATGGGACCTGAAACCCATTACATAACGGTTTTGAAGGGACTCGTAACCCTATCCAATAAAAATATGTTGCATCAAAGATAAACCATATACCATCAACAACCAATCAGCAACAACACTGAGAATGTAGCAGGAAAACACATGCTGCACAAAGTAATTGCAGGGGCCTAAAGCCCAAGACCAAATACAACTAGGTTTTACCTGGGACCTTAAATCCAAAGGTTTTGAAGGGACCTTAAACCCTTAACTGGGTTTTTCAGGGACCTTTAACCCAAAAGAACAAATGACTGGTCACCATCCACCTCCTTACAACTCCAGCTCACCTTTGAACCATTAAAAAGAGGGAAACCACAGTTCCCAAACAAAGCAGACAACCCATTTGAATTCTCAACCTCAAAATGAGAAATACAAGGCTGAGTTGAGGAAGAAAACATCCCCATACAATCAAAAATTTTACAATAGCACCCCTCCAAATTGCTACCAGTAGCCTCCCAACATCACCATCCCACCAAGGACACCAACCCAACCTCCACCTCAAGAGGAGGGGGCTCGCCTCTAAAAGAGAGGATGAAATGAGACCCAAAACCTCCAAAATCACCACTCTCCTCCTCACACCAGAAACACCTCAATAAGAGCCAACATAAGAGAGAATAACTACCGAGCAACACTACAACCACCAAATCCACCTCAATAGAAGAAGGTTCCACCTCAAAAGGAATAGTCATCCCCTCTATAAGAGAGTCCAACTGTAGATCCCAACAGAAAGTGAAATCAGAAGGAAGGGAAAACACCACATCCCAAGGTAGCCCAAGCAACGGGTACTGGTAGGAGGAAGTAGAGAACTCTTCAAACATTGCACAAAACTGGGCCCAAAGATAACACCATAAACATAACCTAACCAACAACCAACAAGCCACAATTTGCACACTAGAGAACTTGCCAAAATGTCACAAAGAGCAGAGATCCAAGCCCAAGCAGAACATAAGCAAACAAGACCCAAGAGGGAAAAGGGAGCCCCAACAAGGAAGACACAGAGAGGGCCAAACCATAAAGCCCCCAAGCTACGCCAACACTTCAGTCAGAGCCAAAGATAGGCCAAAATTCCACAGAGCCAACCAAAGGAAAGCACCACCAGTCCACAAAAGGGAAACCAGGAGCACTCACAAGAAACCCAAGGCAAGAACCACCACTAGAACACCACCAAGAGGACAATAAGCATGGGCTAAGGGTAACCCAAAAGGAACCAGTTAGAAAGCAGGCCAACAAAGAAATCACCCAAGCCATCCCATTACACTGAATAGGACCAAGAATAGGCCAAACCTCCAACCAATCCACTTCAAGGGAAAAAGAACCCCCACAACTGCACACCACAGAGAACCTCCAAGAAAAACCAGGGAGGCAAAACAAAAAAGCACCAGGAATCTTCACAAAGAAGACCAACCAGAGAACACTAACCTCTAAGGAGAGACTGGAATGGAGAGGTACCACAAAAAGTAACTCAAGAAGGCACCACCATGCACCCCACCAGTAGAGCACTTTCAAAAAGAGAAAAACCCACAGAGCAACAAGAACCAACTGAAACCAGGTGAAGCACATAGAAAGAAGCTCCAAAAGAGGCAAAACTAAACCTAGAGCTAAGCATAGGTAAAAAATCGCACATTCCAGGCCCATCCAAGTAACAACAGCTCCTCCACCAAAGCACACAAAGATCAACCAAAACAAGCTCGGAAAGAAACCAAGCTGAAGGAAGAACACACAACAAAGAGGGAAAGCCCTAGACAACAAACCCGAGACCACAATATCCACCAAAACACAACCAAAGAAAAAGAGGCCACCATAGTAGCCCACAACAAGGTAGCTCCCAAAAAGCACTCGACCCAGAGAAGAGAGTAGAACCACCATAAGTGCCTCCCGAGCAACACCCACAGTCGCCAAGCGAAAAGATGAAAAAGGAGCCAAATAAAACCCCACCTCCGACGAAACCGCATGTAGAGGAACACACCAAATGGGACACAAGGCTAAATCAAACCCATCACCATCACCATCATCATCTCCTTGGTCTTCCTCACTAGATTTCAGAACACTCCCTCCGCTCTTTCTCCCGCCCGCACCGCTTGCCATCAATCTCGATATTAATGTTAATGGTAAGTATGGTAATTATATTATCAACCTTAGTATTTAAGGAATTGTAGCAAATATGGATTTTATTAACCAATTTAAAATCACTATCTGGAGACATTAATAGTAATTTTAATAAAAAAATAGAGACAACATTAAGAATTAACATAGTCCATATGTTGTTAAATTCGATGTAAAACTATACACATAGAAAGTGGCGTTAAAGATACATTAGTATTAATATTGCTATTATTATAGACATTCGCAGGTAAGGAGTGTAATAACAATAAAAATAGATTTGTGTGAAAGTCGAACAATATTTTACTATGCGAACAAATAAGAACTAACTAATGGAAAAATATTTATATTTATCCATTGTTAAAGAATGAAATAAGCAATATGAAATTTAATAGACCTGTAAGCCTTGCCTTAGTATTGATGTGATCTATATATACAAAGTAACAATATTATTATTTCACATATTTAACTATATAAAGTAGTAATAGTAATATTACATTTTTTTTTAGTTATAATATAAAATAGTAATGTTAATATTACACTTATTTAATGATGGGTAAATAATCTTTACTCTCAATGAATTACAATAATGTGGAGTTAATAATATTGTATAAAATAATAATATTGATATTCCACATATATAACTATATAAAATAATAATATTAATGTTACACTTAAATACACAATAATTTTTACTTGTGAAGAAGTCAATTTTGGATTTAATAATATTGTACATAAATATTGTATATATATATGAGTTTATAATATGGTATAAACATTCATACAAACACACACACACACACACACACACACACACACACACACATATATATATTACACTTAATCTTGTTAAAAATAACATTAGAATTAATAAGGGTATCTGTGTTAGAGTTAATGTATCTTTAAAAAAAATTAGTTGGGTTGTTTTGGTGTAAAGTTATGGGCATGACACTTGGTATCAGAGCCTAGGTTACAACACTGGGTACTCTGGGAATAAGATGGGTCTTAGCTAATGTGTAGGTGGTTAACCAGTGAATCAACTTGCAAAAATTAAGTTTCGAAATACCTCCAACTTAATAAATTTTGAGGGTCTATCTTGTGGGAAAACTATGGAATCTATTTGCAATTAAACATATCTTACTGAAATTTATAAAGTCATGTGAGCCAAGAATTTCACCATTTTAGGTATTTAATTAGTGATAAGTAACTAGAAAGAACTTAAGTTTACAAAGGCGAAACCCTCAAGATTATTATGATTATGCAAGTGATGTGCATGTTAGAAAATGTGTTAGTGCATCTAATATGAGTTATCAAACCTATCACCATTGTCGCTCCCTCTCTTGAACTTTAAGGAGGTAGATATTGTCGTTAAATATAGTTATTAGGGTTTTTAATGAGTTAGGGAAATAATATAAATCACCTTAATATCTATGATTAAAGGAACCTAAATTTTTCCACCTGAAAGGACATTAATGATGTTGATAGAGAAGTTGAATTATTGTGGATAGTAAAGTATAACCTTGAATAATTAAATAAATTACTGCTGATGGTATAGTTCAACTTTATGAAAGTAACCATTTATTTCAAACTTAGAAAATGTAAGGGAGTGTTTAGAGACTATTTATTGATTCCTCCTAGTGAACCTTAGGCAATGTTTAAATTAAAAATCATAGTTCAGTTTAATCGAAAAGATGAAGAAGGGGTTAATGTCTAATTGGAGGCAACACAATTAAGAGATATTAGCTCAAACTAAGAATTTTGTACTAATAATTCTCTAAAATTCCCTCGAGTAACCTTAAACTGAAGGATTGATTTATCCATAAACATGCCTAGCATGTAGCAAACCCTGGATGTTAGAGTAAGATTTTTGTGAGTTTCACTTACAAACAAACTATATGTTCAACATAGTATACCACACTTGAAACCTCATAAATCTCATCATGTATGCATTTGAAACACCTCTAGTGTTAGCTAGGATGGGTAAAGAGAAAATTGAGGACATAACTTTGGAAGTACATAATCCTTGGTTCTATGTAATGATAGTTAAATGCAACTTAAGGATGTGTTGGGATCGATCTTGCACTCATACCTCAGACATAAGTAGCACATAAGCCTCCTAAAACTTATTTAAATCATGATTCGACATAAGAAAGAGTTCCGTTATTGAATGTTTGAAATTCTAAGGTGAGTCAACTTATGGATGGTAGATAAGATTGCATGATTAAGAACATCAACTAATGCTTGAAACCTTGCGTTGTATAGTAAATCCTACCTAGAAAAAAAAAGGGGGTCAAAATGGGTTTTACCTAAATTGAAGGGTGAAACTTTAAATTTATTTAAACACTTTTGCAAATAAATGGTGACCTAGTAAACTTAATAGAGATTTAGAAACAACCAAACCCTTATGTTCCATTATTAAACGATTAAATAACAAACAAAACAAATTGATTACTAAGATTCGAACCTAAGGTGAATGCATAGAAGGATTAAATTAAGACATATTTGTGGGGTTCAATAGATATGTCATTTAACTTATTTCCTTATAGTAATTATACATAAAACCTTTGTTAAGGGACCTTGCCAAAATATGAAATTAGAGTTAAAATATAATCTAGAACATGTTATTTCTACTTTCTTATACCTTGCCATAGACTAAAGAACTTGATAAAGAAGAAATACGAAAGGATAAAAAATAGATAGGAATTAACAACCTATGCAAGTAGTTGTTATCCTTAAGGGATGAGGATGATTGATCAATTATTTTATTTTGAATTTTGTAATGAATTATGTGTTATTTTAGGTAAATTAAGTGGTTGGGGAATTAAAACAAACAAAAATAAATAAATAAATAAAAGCATCTAATGTTGTGTGTTGGATAGTACTTATTTAGGGAAAAACATATACACATGAATACAATGGAGAAAACATAAAGATAGTATGAACTTCTAGGAATTTTTACTCATTGTGCATCTTTATGAGGATAGATGAAACTGTGATTGTAAAAATGATGATTATAACATGTGATTGAATGGTTCAATCTTAAATAGAGAAATGCAAGACTTGTAAAGGATATTAATAAGCTGTGAGAAATTATGATTCCATGATTTGTCATGTGTTTTATGCATTGAGTGTGCTTTCTTGTCTTATATTGTGATGCTTCAAATGAAAATGGTTAACTATCTTCCTTAATAAGTTAGAAATCTTCTTTAGCATGTTGTAGAATTATTTGCATTGATATATTGTGGATATATGATGCAAAGGAAGGACTCTACTTTTCCAACTTGACACAAGTGAAACAATGATCCATCACCAACAATGACAAAATGCAACCTATTTCACCTTGGAAACATAGCTATAATGGCCTAATGGAACTCAACACAGAGAAAAACATCAAAAATTGGGAGTCTTGGTCTGCACAGACCTTTCACAACATATTTCATTGATTCCCAATCCAAATATAATCAAACTATGCATATATTTGTTCAAACATCAACCAAACTGTGGTTTTTGACTATTTTCAAGCAAATGAGAGCACACGGTCTTTGATTCCTCATACATTCCAAATTTTAAAGGCTTGAGCCCAAAAAGGTTTTTAGATCTCCTTAAAATAGAATTTTCTACCAATTTTCATGAGTTTTTGATGGTGGAAAACAAATATATAATTTTTTTTGTGTTTCTGGAAACCTAGGCAGGGTTTGGACCTACTCTTAGTACAAATGTCATAACTCACACAAAAAATTATGAAAATGCATGAAACCAAAAGAATTTGCAAGGTAAGAAACAACACCAACTTCCCAAGGAATGTGTAGGTCTGTACTAGACCGTACAAATCTATACCATGTGTGTTTTTAGACTGCAACTTTTTAGAAAAATAAACTTATAGACCCGCCCTTAATGAAATTGCCATATCTCACTCAAAAATTAATGAAATTGATTCAAACAAAAAGAATTATAATCTTAAAACACATATTCAACCTTTCTAATTTATTTAATGTTTTTACTGTACCATACAAAGCCATACCATAAAAAAAAAGACTGTGTCACATAGAAAAAGCAAGAAAAGAACGTGCCAAATGAGTTTCTTTTATTACCGTTCTTCCCCTGACCTTCTCCAACCTTTGTGATCAAGGTTACATTGAATATTTATCATGTTACAACCATTGGAAACTGAAAAACCAACCACCAAATCCTTTGTTAACACTAATTTGACAACATTTGCAAGTTTTTGACAATATTTTGACAACATTTTGCAACATTTACAACATTTAACCAAATTGCACCAAAACATCATAAAAGAGACTTAAATGACTCCAGATTGTCTTACATGACCTTATTGACCCAAAAAAAATCAAAACTCAAAGTTTAGCAACATGAAAGCAAAGTTCAATAATGGTGCATCACAGGATGCCCCTGCATCATACTCCTTAGAGAGAAAAAAATGAGTTCCACGTCAAATAGGAATCTTCTTTCTTGTCTTCCAATTCCTTTGCATGCGTGCATTGTTTCCTTTTTGCTGGATCTGAACTAAATTTGTATCAACTAGTGCACTTGTGCTTTATGGTCCAACAATATGCTTCTTGAGCCAAGGCCAACTTGGTACAATGTAGCCATGTGCTTTTGTTTGTTTTCTTGTTCTAGCTTGAGCTTGGACTGCAATTGTAATTTTTTTTTCGCTATCATCCACTTTTTCTTTTAAACCTAGACAAGAAACAAACATATTAAAGAAATCATATTCTTCTTCTTCATACTTCACTTCTTCATCCACCTCATGTGGTGTGCCATACATTCTCTTCTCTTCATGATTCTCCAAAATATTTGGCTTCACCTCAACCTTACTTTGCCATTCATTTTCATTTTTGAATTGCTCGTCCATTCTTTTATTCTCCTTGACATCAACATTCTCAAATCTCAGTTCTTCTCTTGAGAACCATGCTATCTCCTTATCCTCCATGACTCTCTTCTCTCTTTGGACTATTCATGAGTCCTTTACAACTTCTTTTGCTATCTCTTCTTCTTCTTCTTGAACATCACCCACTTCAACATCAACGTCACTATTACTTTCATTAGTTTGGGAAAATTCAAAAGAAATTTCTCCTATTTCTTGTTCAATTGGTTTTTCAAACAACATGTTTTTAAAATTTATTACCTCATTTGTCTCTGCTTCATATTGTTGTACATCTATCTTCTCACCTAACAAAACGCTTTCAATTCCTGTGCACTCACCCTTCAAGGCTACTAATGCATATTTCGTCCCATCTTTGTCCAACTCATATGTGTTGTTTTTCCTGTTATACTTCGTTGCCCTGCCATAATGCCACAACCTTCCAAACATAATGTGGCATACACCCAAATTCTTAATATCACAAACTATTTCATCCTTATAACTACCTATGTGAAACTCAACTTTGCATTGCTTATGTACAGTTACCTGATTACTTGTTTGAAGCCAACTCACAGAATAGGGCGTGGGGTGTTTTATTCTCTCTAAACCCAATTTATCTACCATATATTCAAAAATAATATTATCCATGCAGTTATCTGAAATCATAACTTGAGAACATTTACCTTTGGAATTGCAAGTAGTCCAGAATAATCTTTCCTTTTCCAACTTGCTTTCTTTCTTGGCTGCCATTTCATCCTCCTATAGCCTCTCTGCCACTTTGAATAATGTATTTAATAATGTGGATGCCCTTTGCCCATCTTTCTTCTTATTAAGATCCATCCTTAAACATCAAATCTCACTAAACCACATTAGCCAAAATAATAGATCATTTCCCAAGGAGCTTATAGCTCTGATACCAAAAATTATGCAGAGGAAGGACTCTACTTTGCCAACTTGACATAAGTGAAACAATGATCCATCACCAACAATGACAAAATGCAACCTATTTCACCTTGGAAACATAGCTATAATGGCCTAATGTCACTCAACAAAGAGAAAAACATAAAAAATTGGGAGTCTTGGTCTGCACAGACCTTTCACAACATATTTCATTGATTCCCAATCCAATTATAATCAAACTATGCATATATTTGTTCAAACATCAAGCAAACTGTGGTTTTTTGACTATTTTCAAGTAAATGAGAGCACATTGTCTTTGATTCCTCACACATGAAAATTTTTAAAGGCTTGAGCCCAAAAGGGTTTTTAGATCTCCTTAAAATAGAATTTTTTACCAATTTTCATGAGTTTTTGATAGTGGCAAACAAAGATATGATTTTTTTTGTGTTTCTGGAAACCCTAGGTAGGGTTTGGACCTACTCTTAGTAAAAATGCCATAACTCACACAAAACTTAATGAAAATGCATGAAACCAAAAGAATTTGCAAGGTAAGACACATCACCACCTTTCCAAGGAATGTGTAGGTCCGTACTAGATCGTACAAATCTATACCATGCATGTTTTCAGACTGTAACTTTTCAAAAAAAAAAACTTACATACCTATCATTAATGAAATTGCCATATCTCACTTAAAACTTAATGAAATTGATTCAAAAAAAAATATTATAATATTAAAACACATTTTCAACCTTTCCAATTGATTTAATGTCTGTATTATACCATACAAAGTTGTACCATCAAGTTAAAGGCTGTCTCACAGAAAAATAGCAAGAAAAGAATGTGCCAAATGAGTTTCATTCATTCCCGTTCTTCCCTCAACCTTCTCCAACCTTTGTGCTCGAGGTTACATTGCATATTTATCATGTTACAACCATTGACAACTAAAAAACTGACCACAAACTCCTTTTTTAACACTAATGACAACATTTACAAGTTTTTGACAACATTTTGCAACATTTACAACATTTAACCACATTGCACCAAAACATCATAAAAGAGACTTAAATGATTCCAAATGGTCTTACATGACCTTATTGACCCAAAACCAATCAAAACTCAAAGTTTAGCAACATGAAAACTAAGTGCAATAATGGTGCATCACAGGATGCCCTTGCATCAATATAACAAGCATAGTTGAATAAAAGAGAAAGAATGGTATGAATAAATATAGAAAACCAATCTTGAGTTTAAATGTGATGTCAAACACTAACTTAGTAAGAAGGTAAGTGTGGTGAACCATGTATTGTTAAGATAAGTTCTAGGAAGGTGGAGTAATATACCTAAGCTATAGTTGCACATCTTGTAGTGATTTCTTGTACTCATGCAAAGTAAGTAGATGCTTCCAAAATTGAGATGAAAAGTGAATATTGTTTAAAGAAAATAGAATGTGTTTAAGTGCATTGTTCTTGTTCTATAATATGGTGAATTTTGTAAAGTGTTTTGTGTTATGACATGTAAGTGAAACCAGTAATTGTGTTGTGCCCCAAGTATGAGATATAGGGTACTTGACTTGGGATAGGGGTGAGGGATGTCAAGTACAATCCCATATGTGTACCCTTTGTGATGGCCATTGTGTAAGTCAGTTAGTTGTACAATGATGTAAATATAACATGTATAGATGTTTTCCTAATAAAGGAAATGTGATGTAATTCTTAATGTAATTCTTGTTCGTATGTGCATCTCTAGTGTATGGCACCCCTACGGGATTGAGTTCCAACTAGTGTGAATGGGGGGTTGAGGGGCAAGAGAACCTCCAATGGGAACTCCATGGCTCTCCTCAAATTGTGTTCCTAGCTTACTCCCCCACTTATAAGAGCCACACTTGTTGGTTCATAGTGAAAACCTACTCATTGATGTTTATAACCCATGGGTAAAGGATATATAATTACTTGGACCATATTGGTTACAGATTTTGGATACTCCAACAATGTAGGGAATTGATACTATGTGGAAGAGTCCATCATGATATTGCGTGCTATCATATTTATGTGGTTAGGGACCACCATTTATTACATTCTATTATACTTATGTGGTTAGAGAACCACCATTCCCATCCTCCCCTTAGGTGTCTTTATCAAAGTCACGTGGTGCTCATAATGTGAAAGTTTTATTGTTGAGATATGAATTATTGGTAATTTTTTGATTGATGTTTTATTTTATTATATACCGACAATGTTAAATTTTAAACTTCTTTTATTGGGGCTATTTAGCCATTTGAAGGTTGTCATAGTCTATTGCCTCAAGGACTTATTTAAATTCTATTTTTTTGAATTAAGATTGGAATGTTGAAATGTAGCTGCAACCAATCTTATTTGGTTTTTCCTCTTGAATTTATAATTTTTTGTTTATTGAAACGTTGGTTTATGATTTTGTGTTACTTGGGTTAAGGCTTCTTATTGTTTGCTAACTGCTGGAAAGTGTGGTGTAATGTGACATTTGTTAAACTGCCATATCCCGGAGGTTCTTTGGCAGGTCGTATGGGGGAGTAGATGCATTGGGGAATTATGAATTAATTGAAAGGGGTTGCAAATGGGACCGGTATGGGACGGTCATTAATCCATTCTTCCCCTAGTTCTATGATTATTATTTTTGTACCTTCCTCTTGGAGGCTAAAACCCTTACACACACAAGGGAAGGTACCTAGGAGATGTATAGAAGGGTCCGTAGAGAAGGGCCTTGTGACCATCTCTCCCAATGGCTATGGTACCCAAGAATCTCCATCCTTGTAAACCCCATTGTGTGAGCCTTGTGATGTGAATTATGTGTAAATTGTTGTGATGTATGGATAAATTTGTAAATAAGTGACATGTGAAAATACTTGATTGTTATGTGAGAAAGAAAGTGACCAAATAAAATTGGGCCTACTATTCTTGAGACAAGAATTGATATTGGAACAAAAATATTTTTTTCAAACATCATGAGTGATGTTTATGATGCAAAAGGGAACTTTGAAGGTTGTCCAAGGATGTTAATATGTTTGGATATATGTTGGTGTAATTTTCAATGGAGAATGCTAACTTCATGGATGACTACTAACATCTGTTATATTGTGACTATATCAAATAAATATTCTATGGTGATAAATTTTGATCTAAGTATTTAGATGTTTGATTCATGGAAGGAATATCTTTAATGTGTGCTTATAGTTGCATGTTGGATTGTCTCATCAAGAAAGCAAGGTAATTAATATGTTTAATAGATTTACATGCATTGCTATATAAAGAATATGATTTACACCAGAACGACTTCCAGAAGGAAGTCAAAGCTAAGGGGAGGGGGATGTAAGACCCTACCTTGCATGTGATTATTGCAAGTGACTAGTAAAACCCTAATCTTTTTTATGTTTTCTTAAATAGATGGTAAGAAATAGTGTGATTATGTGACAATAGTCTTGAATTTCATTCTGACATTTTTATTGACGCTACCATGAAGGAGTTAGGACTTGTAAATTGTGAATATGAGTTGAAATTATGAATGAAATTATTGTACAATCAGATCTTATTTCAGCTATTAGATTAATGTGATATACAATTGTTGCTTATGGTTTCATTGGTAATGTGCGAGAAAGGAATAGTGCCCGTACGAGAAGGGAAGACCATTGAGAACACATCAAAAGACATCTCCTTGAGGTCATGAATTTGAACCCTTTTTTGGGGCTTAAAAATAAATAAAGTTAATAAGTTGGTAAATTAAGGTGGTGAGGGTTGAAATTAAAGGGATAATTGATTATGTGTTATGTGGACCTGTAAGTAGGGCTAGGGGTTAGGAACCCTTATCCAAGTGTGAAACTCGGATGGATCTTTATGTGGGTTTTTAAAGAGGGTTTTTGGTCAATTTTCTTGGTTGGGATGCAAAAATGAACCCCTTAGGGTCTATACCATAGTGGTAGGGGTCAAGTGGGCATGCAATAGGGCTCCAAGGACATGATTTGACTCCTAAAAAGTCCTCATAATTGTTAGGATTTAGGTGCCATCAACCTTGTAAATCCTTTAATTAATTATTCTCCTAAAGTGTTTTCAACATTTACCCATAAGAGGTGAAATTGTTTAACCAATGGTGGTGAAAGAGACAATGTAAATGTAGTGTTACCGTTACCGTTTGTCATTTAGGAAAAGGACAAAATAGCTAGGCGTCCCACTTGGAATATTCTAGAATGAGGTTGTTAGGATGTTGTAAGAACATCTATGACATGTATGATAGTTGTCATAAGATGCTATGACAGTATGACAAATTCTTATGACAAGTATGACATATTCCTATGACAGAATATGCTATCTTTGACCCCAGGTGCTCATGCATAAGTTATGCCTTATGACAGCTATAAGAGCATCTATAAGAGGCTATTTTTAGGATTTCATGACCATTTCATGAAGGGAGGCATGGGTTTTTCTAGGTGGTATTGCTGCCTATTGTTTGGTGAAACCATGGTGGTTTTCATCCTCACAAATCTCTTTAAATAGGGGCCTTGAGCTAGAGTAATTCAATTCAGTTTTGCAGGTTTGCAAGGTAACAGGGTGCTACAGGATTTTATAGGGATGATAAGAGAAGTCTATTGCTGTATGTAATATTTCATAATATTAGTAATATACTTGCCTCTCTTTCGGTGGTGGAGTTTTTTCCCTTTGGGGTTTCTCCACGTAAATCTGTTGTTGCATGTGTTATGATTCTTCTATCTCTCTCTCTCATTCTTTCTTCACACTAAGGCTAAAGGTTAAATCTACATATTTCAGATTTGCATTCACCTATTTAAGTTCATATTGCAAGCTTTCTTCACCTTGATAATCAACATTTGGTATCAGAGCTAATGGTTTTGTTAAGGGACGCTTTCCTTTTAAAGTGTTGAAGGTTTTTGTTGTAGTGGGAGCTTTTGTGTTGTGAGTTTTGTAGATTTGTGAAAGATTGTATACCATGGCCTCCACCTCTTGTCAAGATATTGAGAAGTTCAATGGCACTAGTTACGAGATGTGGAAGTTGAAAGTGGAGGATCTCCTTGAGGAGAGAGAACAATGTTTACCAGTTTCAGTTGATAAGAAGCCATCTACTTCAACCTTGTCGGATGAAGATTGGAAGAAGTTAGACAAGAAGGCTCGAGGGACCATTTAGTTGTGTCTCATTGATTCTGTCCTCTTGAATGTCTCTTCAGAAGACATGCCATACAAGCTTTGGAGGAAGATAGGTGAAATCTATCAAACTAAGAGTTTGTCTAACAAGTTGTATCTCAAAAGATGTTTATATTCATTAAAGATGAAGAATGGTGATTTTATTGCTGAATATTTGAATGCTTTTAATTTGATTATAAGTCAATTTGCATCTATTGATGTTAAAATAGAAGATGAGGATAAATGTATTCTATTGATTTTCTCTTTGTCGGAATCTTGGGAAAATTTAATTATGGTTATAACAAGTGGTGGTGCAGAACCTAAGATGGATAATGTTATTCCCATACTTCTTTCAGAGGAGATGAGGAGGAATACCATGCATAGTGGCTTCCAAGATTCCTTGCATGTGTGAGGTAGGCCCAAGGAGAAAGGGCCTAAAGGGGATTATAAGAAGAAGGATAAATCTAAAGGATAATCTAAGACCCATGGAAAGAGCAGAGTGAAGTGTTGGAACTGTGGTAAATGGGGACATGTGAAGAAGGAATGTAGAAATAAGAAAATGAATGTAGATTCCTTCACGAAAAAGTCCTCTGATAACAGTGATTCTGATGCTTTGATTATTTTAGCTAACACAATTTGCAATGATGCTTGGATTATTGATTCAGGTGCTTCCTTCCATATGACTCCTCACAAGGAGTGGTTTTCTACATACAAAGAATATGATGGAGGAGAGGTCTTCATGGGTGACAACAACTCACAAAAGATTGTTGGTAAAGGAAAGGTAAAGTTTTGTTTTAGTGATGGGAGGATTAAAATCCTTGATGATGTTTTACATATTCTAGAACTTACAAAAATTTTAATTTTGGTTTCCAAGTTGAATGATTATGGAATGAATTTGACATTTGACAAGTCTGGTTGCAGGATGGTAAGGGGAAGTTTGGTGGTTGCTAAAGGATCTCGGACAGGGAATCTGTTTACGTTACATGCCTCTACTTTTTGTAACTCCTCTTTTGTAACTAGCACTGAAAATGCATGTATGTTGTGGCACCATAGATTGGGTCACATTGGTGAAAAAGGTCTTAGGACCATACTTGATAAGAAACTAGTAGACGATATTTCTGATTATTCTGTTGGTAAAAATGATTTATGTGAGGATTGTGTGTTTGGTAAACAAAATAGGTCATCATTTCCTAAAGGAACTAATAAAGCTAATGGATTGTTAGAACTAATTCATTTAGATGTATGTGGTCGAGTGGATACATATTTTTGAGTAGATCATGTTATTATGTTTCCTTCTTTGATGATTACTCAAGATATACTTGGATTTATTTTATGCATACAAAATCTGAAGTTTTCACCAAATTTAAGGAATTTAAGGCATTGGTTGAAAATCAAATAGATTATAAGATAAAAGTATTGAGATCTGACAATGGGGGTGAATACTATTCTAAGGAATTTGATGAGTTTTGCAAACATGCAGGAATTGTTAGGCAAAAGACTACACCTTACACACCCCAACAAAATGGGGTAGAAGAAAGAATGAACCGTACATTAATGGAAAGAGCTAGGAGCATGTTAAGTAGTGCTAAGTTAGATAAATGTTTTTGGGCAGAAGCTGTTGGTACTGCTTGTTATTTAATTAATAGATCTCCTTGTAAAGCTCTTGTTGATAAAACACCTTATGAAATGTGGTTGGGTAAAAAGCCTTCAGTTTCACATTTAAGGGTCTTTGGTTGTGAGGCTTTTGTTCATGTGCCTAAAGAGAAGTGGTCTAAATTGGATCCCAAATCTTAGAAATGCATCTTTGTAGGTTATGGTGAAAATATTAAAGGTTATAAACTTTGGAATCCACTAACACGAAAGATGATATTTTCTAGAGATGTTATTTTTTAGGGAATTTAGAGCTAACTCTGAAGATGAGAAACCAAAGGAAAAGTCAAAAATAGCATTTAGAAACTAAGCAAGAAGATGCACATGTGGAAGAACAAAGAGATGTACAAGAAGATGGAGAAGAAGAAGAGAGTTCTAAAGAATCTGTTGTAACAGAAGAAGTTGAAAATAATGAGGATGAACATGAGGAGGAATCTCTTACTCCACCTTTGAGAAGGTCCACAAGACAATGAAATTTAGTTGACAGGTATAGCCCACTTGATTTTCATTGTAAATTTTCTTTGATATGTACTGATGATGAACCTAAATATTTTAGGGAGGCTCTCTCTTCAGAAGAATGTGAGTCTTGGATGCAGGCCATGCAGGATGAGATGATGTCTTTGAAAAACTATGACACCTGCCCGATCTTTTTAGTTTTCCCAAAGGAAGAAAGGCCATTGGTTGTAAGTGGGTATATAAAAAGAAGTTTGGTGCAAACGGTAAGTTGGAATGGTACAAGGCCAAATTAGTGGCCAAGGGCTACTCCTAGAGAGAGGGAGTTGATTTTGGTGAAATATTCTCTTCTGTTGCTAAGTTAACTTCTATTAGATTCCTTTTATTCATTGTTGCTGCCTATGATTTAGAAATAGAACAAATGGATGTTAAAACTGCTTTCTTGCATGGGGATCTCAAGGAAGAAATTTATATGCAACAGCCTGACGGTTTTGTCATGAAAGGAAAAGAACACTTGGTTTGTAGGTTAAAACAGTCTCTATATGGTTTGAAACAGTCACTTAGGATGTGGTACCAAAAGTTTGATGCTTTTGCATTAACGATGGGTTTTGTTAGAAGTGAAGAGGATCACTGTGTTTATTTTAAAGTTATTGATGATCAAATACTGATTATTGTCTTATATGTGGATGATATGTTGTTCATTGGTAACAATAAGGCAATGATTAGGGAACTTAAAACTTAGCTTTCTAGCACATTTGATATGAAAGATTTAGGGGCTACTAAATATATTCTTGGGATGGAAATCATTAGGGATCGAGTTCACATAAAGCTTTGGTTAAGTCAGAGTAAGTATGTTAACACTTTTTTGCAAAGGTTTAATATGCAGGACTGTAAACCAGTAAATATTCCATTTCCTGTTGGTACTAAGTTAAGTTTAGACATGTGTCCTGAATTGGATGATGATATTGATGAAATGTCTAAGGTTCCTTATGCTAGTGCTATTGGTAGTTTAATGTATGCAATGGTTTGTACTAGACCAGATATAGCCCAAGCAATGGGAGTTCTAAGTAGGTTTATGTCTAACCCTGGTAAAGAACATTGGAATTTTGTTAAAAGGGTATTTAGATATTTGTGAGGCACTTTTGATTACTGTTTGGTTTATCATGGTATTGACAATGTTGATAAGTCATTGGAAATACAGGGTTTTGTTGATTCAGATTGGGCAGGTGACTTGGATAGTCGAAGGTCCACTAGTGGCTATGTCTTTACTTTGTTTTGAGGTGTAGTAAGTTGGATGAGTAAAAGACAAGCTACAATTGCTTTGTCCACAACTGAAGCAAAGTATATGGCCGCTACACATGCCTCTAAGGAGGTGGTTTGGTTACAAAGACTTGGTAATGGTATTGGTTTTGATTGTAGGATAGTGAGGATTAGATGTGATAGTTAGAGTGCCATATGTTTGGCTAAAAATCCTATGTATCATGCTCGTACTAATCATGTTGATGTTCAGTATCACTTTGTGCGAGAAATGGTTGAGAATGGACAGGTCTTGATTGAAAAAGTTGACACTTTGGATAATGGTGCAGATTCTCTTACGAAGCCAGTCACCACGAAAAATTTCTCTTGGTGTAGAAAGGCCATGGGCCTTGATCACTATACTTAATTCTATGTAAGTTGTATCTCTATGGGTGTAATTTGAAATGTATGATGTCAAGTGGGAGAATGTTAGGATTTAGGTGCCATCAACCTTGTAATTCTTTTAATTAATTATTCTCCTAAAGTGTTTTCAACATTTACCCATAAGAGGTGAAACCATTTAACCAACGGTTGTGAAAGAGACAATGTAAATGTAGTGTTACCGTTACCGTTTGTCATTTAGGAAAAGGACAAAATAGCTAGGCGTCCCAATTGGAATCTTCTAGAATGAGGTTATTAGGATGTTGTAAGTGAATCTATGACATGTATGATAGTTGTCATAAGATGTTATGACAATATGACAGATTCCTATGACAAAATATGCTATCTTTGACCCTAGGTGCTCATGCATAAGTTATGCCTTATAACAGCTGTAAGAGCATTTGTAAGAGGATTTTTTTAGGATGTCATGACCATTTCATGAAGGGAGGCGTGGGTTTTTCTAGGTGGTATTGCTGCCTATTGTTTGGTGAAACCATGGTGGTTTTCATCCTCACAAATCTCTTTAAATAGGGGCCTTGAGCTAGAGTTATTCAATTCAGTTTTGCAGGTTTGCAAGGTAACAGGGTGCTGCAAGATTTTACAGGGATGATAAGAGAAGTCTATTGCTGCATGTAATATTTCATAATATTAGTAATATACTTTCCTCTCTTTTGATGGTGGAGTTTTTTCCCTTTGGGGTTTCTCCACGTAAATCTGTTGTTGCATGTGTTATGATTCTTCTATCTCTCTCTCTCATTCTTTCTTCACACTAAGGCTAAAGGTTAAATCTACATATTTCAGATTTGCATTCACCTATTTAAGTTCATATTGCAAGCTTTCTTCACCTTGATAATCAACAATAATGAGGAGTGACGAATTTTGAGGAGAGGATGGGGGTGAAAAGATTGAGGGGTTGTCCAAGTGCATGTTCCCCTCTTTAATGAGGAAATATCCTCATTGTTGGAGGGAGGTACACTTCACACCTCCCCATTCAAAGGTTGTAAGTTGAAACTCATAGACATCTTGGAGAGGAAGGAAGAGTGGGGTGTTACCCACTTCTCTTCTTGGAGAACTTGAGTGGAGATGGTAGAAAGAATGAGGAGAGGAGAAGAGTCCACCTCTTTGGGAAGATAGAGATCAAGATGGATTGGTTTGGAGAGGAAACATGGATAAAAGAGTTCAGTCCCTTCACCTAAAGAAAGAGATAAATTTTCCTCTACTTTCATTCTCCCTTGTTTATTTGTTGTGTGATGGTGTCATGATTGTATGGATATTTGTTGAATAGGGTAAGTGGGGAGCCTATATGTATGTAATTTGATGTTGTGTCATTTTTACCTCTTTTGTAAAGTTGGAGAAGACTCCATTCATCATCTTGGGGTTGAAAGATTTCTTGCTCGGGGGTATGGCTAGAGCCCATGAGGCTTCATGATGCCATTACAATAGGCTGGAGAGCAAGCCTTACTAATTTTGTATGTTTTTTTATTGTATTATTAGATATTGTTGTAATATTGAAAGTAGTATTTTGTTGAAAATGGAGGGATGAAAAGAGAAAATCCTTGTTATGTGCATGTACAAATCACAGTTTCTTAATATTTTTTGTGATCTTAAATTTAAAGAAGTAAGTTCATATGTGTCAAATGAATAACTTAGAAAATAAAGCCTTATCATTTTGTATGAAATTATTTACAAATTTATTTAGGAGAATCAAAGAAAAATGTTGATTGATCTCTTTACACTGTCAACTCCTTATTTCATTTAAAACATCATAAGAATGAAATGGTTGAACCCATTTGGTAATGAAAAAAATGAACAACTGTAAGATGAATCTTTTTGCTGCTAAGAATGTTATAATATAATTTTAAGGAAGTTTTAAGGAACAAATCATGTTAGTAGATTTCACCTATTGAAGATAAGTGAATCTAAATATCAATGTTTATAAGTATAAACAAAAGAAAAATAAGTTGCACATATAAATAAAGTTTTTTACCTAGCAATGCATGTAGGTTTCATCTTGATGCTATTTCCTTTCCTTTTTATTTTTTTCAATAAAATTAGACTAAGATATAGCTAAACTCTAAACCATATCAAAGAATTTGATGAAAACAATGTATGTATGAGCATTTTTAAAATTAATTGGCATGATTTACATTACAACAAGATGTATTTTCACTATTCAGTATTGAGGTAAAATTTTAAAGAACTAAACATTTATACAATTTCTATCAAATAGCATATGAATTATATTTATATATGTATTAAATTAATTATATACTTACATTAATTTTTGGATCGAAACAAGAAAAATAGATCTGCACATTTGAATAGGTTTAATACAATTTTCTATTGTCCATACTCTGCAAACAAAGGTTTTAAAAGAGGTTGCCTTTTCCCCCCAGCTTCATGCTAGAATAAATGAAATATAAAACATAAAATAAAAAAATAAATAAAATTCCTTTATGGTTTTGCGCTATCAAATTTTCTTAAACCATCCATCAAAACTTTGATCCACTATAGAATGGTTTGCAAGCCTTGACCAATATCTGCTTCTTCACATTGTAAGTCCATAATCTTGTTTACTCTTGAACCAACTAACAATACTCATTTTCTTATACACAAATCTTATTGGCTGCTAGAAGATCTACTCATCAGAACCACTTTACTCTAAGGTTCTACAAACTACTATAAAAGAAAGATGGCTCTGGCAAGATGCATTAAAAGATGAGTTATGGGAAGAGTGTAAAACATTGACTTATTCAAAATACATTATTTACAGGAAGATAATGATTTCTTTGAGCATCCCTTGGGTTGGTGAAACACTAAGCGACCATTGTATTGTCACTATAAAAAAACTAATTTTCTTGATGGATCTTTGCAACTTATAAGTGGCACAGTAGGCTGCAACCTCCATAGGCAGTGAGCATAGAGACCATTGTCCTATGTTGGGTGTGGTCTACATCGGCCCTGGAGTGCTAGAATTGGAGCTTCCACAACCAAATAGAATAAGGGTTGCTAGCATTAAAAGAAAATAGCTATTTAAATTGGTCCTCAGTATTTAAACAAAAATAAAAGGGCTAAGCTTAAACACAATAAACCTGCAATTTGAGGATTTCGGTGCCTATTTAGTTCCTTGGGCAATGAATTTTTGTGGCATGCATCCAACAAGAAAAAGTTAGGGTTGTAAAATTTATCTAACATAAAGTCCTTACTAGGATTAAGTGTCCCACTTCCTCTAAGAATTCTCTTGCTATTTTTAATTTGGTCAAAAGAAAGAATAAAAAGGAGATATCAAACCTACTATTTTTTTTGCCCTTGGATGGTTGCCAACATAGTTCATAAATATAACTGTCAGAAATATACTAACCTTTTTGAACGAACCACCCTCATTTATTGCCTTGTCAGGATAAAATATTGGAGATCTAATAATTCAAGGCTATGGCATGATTATTAAGGTACCAACCTCTAATTAATTTAAAAGAGTAAATTCTCTAAAAAGTAGTTGCGTCACTGTCAACACTATTGCTGACTTCATTAGCCAGTGGAAAAAGAAAGAAGATTAAGTCTCAGAGGATGTTATTGCATGGATCATCCCAATAATTTGTATCCATAATAATAATTTTTGCATCTAGTGGTATTAATTTTTGAGAGAAAAATTAGTTAGTTCTGATAACTGCAACATGAGCTGAAATACCATGGAAAGAACATCAGTGATTACTATGTTATTAATGCTAACTCAAATAAAATGGGTATTAGTAGCAATTTATTTATTGCAGAAAATGTGGCTATTGGTATTTATGAATTAATGACTTTTGGGGAGGGTGTTATAGGTTATTCAATAATGCCAATAATAATACTATCTTTAGGAAATCTTAAACACTAAAGAGAAAATCAATATGATGATCTAATATTGTCAAGTAAAATAGTTTTACTTAATCTTGTAAAATCATGAATAATGTTCACTTATAATATTAATATAATATCATCAGCATTAGATTATCAATTGCTTAATAAAAGAGTTTTAATTAGGTATGTATTTGTTAAGAAAATCTACATTGTCATTAAATCTTAATCATGGGTAATTTATAGTAATATAATAGAGCTTAATCGTTGATTAAAATAATAATAAATAGAACAAAATAATATATAATAAGAATAAGAGAATTATTATATTATGGTTTTAAGAATGATTTAGTTTGTTACTACTATCGTCTAGAATTAATTACATTGGGCTACACAATAATATAAATATTACATTGCTGCCAAAAGGATGAAGTGATTGCCAAGATTTTAATGATTAAATAATAATATTATTGTTATTGTGAACGTTGATTTTATTATTTATGAATTAATGTTAATAAAATATCAAAATTAATTATCTTATAAATGATGATTGGGCAGCAATAGCGTTGAAATTAAGTTAATATTTTTTTGGGTAGGTAAATGCTTTTGACTGGAGCTATGAACTAGTGAGGCCACATTTGGGGGACCTCATCCCTATCATTCTAACTCCATCCTCTCCTATCTCCCTCCTCCTCCTCTTCCTTCATCTCCTTATCTCCTCCTCCTTGGTCCTCTCTCCTCCATCTTCTCCCTTACCTCCTCCTTCTCTCCTCTACTTTGTCACCTCCACCTCTTATGCCGTTGCCTCCTCCAGCCTTACTGCCGTCACTTTCCTACCTCCTACCGCTACCTCCTACACATCTACAGCTGCCAGCTACAGCCTGTCACCACACCTCTGTAGGAATTCCACCCACCAACCTCCACCTGCAAATCGTTCGACACCTACACACCAATGACCCCTGCCTCCGACTCAGCATCGTCCTCCGTCCTTCATTCTTTGACCTCCATCCTCCAACCACCATCCACCGTCCTGCAACTTTCTAGTGCCAACATTCGACCCACCTCCCACACTCTGTGGGACTCAAACATCCGATGCAGTGTTTAACATTGCCTTGCAATAACCGTTGCACTGTGGGGTCATCCCCAAAATTAAGTTAATATTAATATTATATTAAATAGTATTATTAAAGGAAAAAAGAAGAAGAAGAAAGAAATATTAAATAAAGTAACTGCGATGGAAATAAGTAGTAGGTTAATTTAATACTAATAAAATATGAGAAAATAAAATAAACAAATAAATAAAATCTCAATATTAATGTTAATGGTAAGTATGGTAATTATATTATCAACATTAGTATTTAAGGCATTGCAACAAATATGGATTTTATTAATCAATTTAATCACTATCCAGAGACATTAATAATAACATAAATTAAAAAAAAGAGACAACATTAAGAATTAACATAGTCCATATTTTTTGATTAGAGGGAAAAAAAGGTTTTGAATGGATCCGAAACCATTTACAAACAGGTTTTGAATGGACCCAAAACCATTTACAAACAAGTTTTGAATGGACCCAAAACCATTTACAAACAGGTTTTGAAGGCACCTGAAACCCAAACTAGGACGATCATGCTGCCAAAAGAAAAAGCCAAGTACAACCAACAACGAAACATAGACAAAACCTCAACCCAAACCAACAACAAAACCCAGCTGCCAAACACAAAACCAAGAATTTATAGGGATCTTGAGCCCATAGGTTTTAAATTCGATGTAAAATTATAAACATAGAAAGTGGCGTTAAAGAAACATTAGTATTAATATTGCTATTATTATGGACATTCGCAGGTAAGGAGTGTAATAATAGTAAAAATAGATTTGTGTGAAAGTCAAACAATATTTTACTATGCGAACAAATAAGAACTAACTAATGGAAAAATATTTATATTTATCCATTGTTAAAGAATGCAATAAGCAATATGAAATTTAATAGGTATGCCTTGCCTTAGTATTGATGTCATTTATATATACAAATTAACAATATTATTATTTCACATATTTAACTATATAAAGTAGTAATAGTAATATTACATTTTTTTAGTTATATAAAATAGTAATGTTAATATTACACTTATTTAATGATGGGTAGATAATCTTTACTTGCAATGAATCACAATAATGTGGAGTTAATAATATTGTATAAAATAATAATATTGATATTCCACATACATAATAGAGCCGACTAACTCCTAGACAAAAAGCACCTATGTACATACAGAAATGCATGAAAAACATACATAACAACATACATGGAAACATACATAATATGAAAAGATTTCGTAGTGCGGGGCCCGCCAGATGGGCGATTAGTGACTAAATTGGAAGATGAGACCAAATGTCCAGGGATTGGTAGGTAGGAGTTAATGACACCGTCAGGTGGGTTTTCCCTCCTGTTGCTGGGAAAAAAAGGTGGGTGCCTTAGCTTTGTCATGAAATTTCTTTTGTTTGGCGCGAGAAAAGTGGAAGGGCATGACATGGGCCTTTTCTGTTTGGACAAAGAAAGGTGAAAATACTATTTTCTTCTAGTTTGCACGTTGAAAGTTGAAGGTCTGAGTGCACGTGGATGAATTGGAGGAGAAAACCATCCAAATCCAGGTGTTTTGCAGTATGCACATTGTAAGCTAAAGTTTGGAGTGCACATGGAGGGGTTGGAGGAGAATACCGACCAAATTGAGGTGAGGGGTGCTAAAAAATTTGGTTGCAGTCATAGGGTTTTACAAGACCTTGTAATTTGTAATTTGGGAAGCACAATGTGTAGGATTTCAGTTACCTGAATGTCCTTGTTTAAATGTATGAATGTCTTCAAAATCACAAATTCCATTGTTGTGTTTAAATTGTACATGATTGAAAAAAATGCACAAAATAATTATAACTGGGAAAAACATAGTGTTGGGTTTCAGTTATTTGCATCTCCCTGTTTAAATGTAAAGGGTTGTCTCATGGTGGGTTGCTTGCTTCTTAACAACCACGGTTTTGCAACATGGAAGGTTACAAAACAATATGAATGTCTTCAAAATCACACATTCCATGGTTGTTTAAATTTTGCTTGATTGAAAAAAAAAGTGCACAAAATAATTGTAAATGGGAAAACACAGTGTTGGGTTTCAATTATTTGGATCTCCTTGTTTAAATGTAAAGGGTTGTCTGATGGTGGGTTGCTTGCTTCTTAACACCCACAGTTTTGCAACATGGAATGTTACAAAATAGTATGAATGTCTTCAAAATCACACCTTCCATTGTTGTGTTTAAATTTTGCATGATTGAAAAAAATTGTAGAAAATAATTATAATTGGGAAAACACAATGTTGGGTTTCAGTTATTTGAATCTCCTTGTGTAAATGTAAAGGGTTGTCTCATGGTGGGTTGCTTGATTCTTAACAACCACAATTTTGCAACATGGAATGTTACAAGACAATATGAATGTCTTCAAAATCACACATTCCATTGTTGTGTTTAAATTTCTCATGATTGAAAAAAAAAGCACACAAAATAATTGCAATTGGGAAAAAACAATGTTGGGTTTCAGTTATTTGAATCTCCATGTTCAAATGTAAAGGGCTGCCTCATGGTTAGTTGCTTGCTTCTTAACACCCATGGTTTTGAAACATGGAATGTTACAAAATAGTATGAATGTCATCAAAATCACACATTCCATTGTTGTGTTTAAATTTTGCATGATTGAAAAAAAAATGCACAAAATAATTATAATTGGGAAAACATAGTGTTGGGTTTCAGTTATTTGAATCTCCCTATTTAAATGTAAAGGGTTGTCTCATGGTGGGTTGCTTGCTTCTAAACACCCACAATTTTGCAACATGGAATGTTACAAAATAGTATGAATGTCTTCAAAATCACACATTCCATTGTTGTGTTTAAATTTTGCACGATTGAAAAAAAAGTGCACAAAATAATTGTAATTGGGAAAACACAATGTTGGGTTTCAATTTTTTGAGTCTCCCTGTTTAAATGTGAAGGGTTGTCTCATGGTGGGTTGCTTGCTTCTTAACACCCAAGATTTTGCAACATGGAATGTTACAAAACAGTATGAATGTCTTCAAAATCACACATTCCATTGTTGTGTTTAAATTTTGCATGATTGAAAAAAAAAGTGCACAAAATAATTATAATTTGGAAAACACAGTGTTGGGTTTCAGTTTTTTGAATCTCCCTGTTTAAATGTAGAGGGTTGTCTCATGGTAGGTTGCTTACTTCTTAACACCCACGGTTTTGCAACATGGAATGTTACAAAACAGTATGAATGTCTTCAAAGTCACACATTCCATTGTGTTTAAATTTTGCATGATTGAAAAAAAAATGCACAAAATAATTGTAAATGGGAAAACACAGTGTTGGGTTCCAGTTATTTGAATCTCCCTATTTAAATGTAAAGGGTTGTCTAATGGTGGGTTGCTTGCTTCTTAACACCCATAGTTTTGCAACATGGAATGTTACAAAACAGTATGAATGTCTTCAAAATCACACATTCCACTGTTTTGTTTAAATTTCGCATGATTGAAAAAAAAGAGCACAAAACAATCGCAACTGGGAAAACACAATGTTGGGTTTTAGTTATTTGAATCTCCTTGTTTAAATGTAAAGGGTTGTATCATGGTCGGTTGCTTGCTTCTTAACACCCATGGTTTTGCAACATGGAATGTTACAAAACAGTATGAATGTTGTCAAAATCACACATTCCATTGTTGTGTTTAAATTTTGCACGATTGAAAAAAAAAGTGCACAAAATGGGAAAACACAGTGTTGGGTTTTAGTTATTTGAATCTCCCTATTTAAATGTAAAGGGTTGTCTCATGGTGGGTTGTTTTCTTCTTAACACCCACGGTTTTGCACCATGGAATGTTACAAAATAGTATGAATGTCATCAAAATCACACATTCCATTGTTGTGTTTAAATTTCGCACGATTGAAAAAAAAAGTGCACAAAATAATTGTAAATGGGAAAACACAGTGTTGGGTTTCAGTTATTTGAATCTCCCTGTTTAAATGTAAAAGGTTGTCTCATGGTGGGTTGCTTTCTTCTTAACACCCATGGTTTTGCAACATGGCATGTTACAAAACAGTATAAATGTATTCAAAATCACATATTCCATTATTCTATTTAAATTTTGCATGATTCAAAAAAAAGTGTAGAAAATAATTATAATTGGGACAACACAATGTTGGGTTTCAGTTATTTGAATATCCCTATTTAAATGTAAAGGGTTGTCTCATGGTGGATTGCTTGATTCTTAACACCCACGGTTTTGCAACATGGAATGTTACAAGACAATATGAATGTCTTCAAAATCACACATTCCATTGTTGTGTTTAAATTTCTCACGATTGAAAAAAAAAGTGCACAAAATAATTGCAATTGGGAAAACACAGTGTTAAGTTTCAATTATTTGAATCTCCATGTTCAAATGTAAAGGGTTGTCTCATGGTTGGTTGCTTGCTTCTTAACACCCACAGTTTTGCAACATGAAATGTTACAAAATAGTATGAATGTCGTCAAAATCACACATTCCATTGTTGTGTTTAAATTTTGCATGATTGAAAACAAAAGTGCACAAAATAAATATAATTGGGAAAACACAGTGTTGGGTTTTAGTTATTTGAATCTCACTGTTTAAATGTAAAGAGTTGTCTCAAGGTGGGTTGCTTGCTTCTTAACACCCGCGGTTTTGCAACATGGAATGTTACAAAATAGTATGAATGTCTTCAAAATCACACATTCCACTGTTGTGTTTAAATTTCGCACGATTGAAAAAAAAGTGCACAAAATAATTGCAATTGGGAAAATACAGTGTTGGGTTTCAGTTATTTGAATCTCCTTGTTTAAATGTCAAGGGTTGTCTCATGGTGGGTAGCTTGCTTCTTAACACCTACGGTTTTGGAACATTGAATGTTACAAAACCGTATGAATGTCTTCAAAATCACACATTCCATTATTGTGTTTAAATTTTGCACGATTGAAAGAAAAGTGCACAAATTAATTATGATTTGGAACACAGTGTTGGGTTTCAGTTATTTGAATCTCCTTGTTTAAATGTCAAGGGTTGTCTCAGGGTGGGTTACTTGCTTCTTAACACCTACGGTTTTGGAACATGGAATGTTACAAAACCGTATGAATGTTTTCAAAATCACACATTCCATTGTTGTGTTTAAATTTCACACGATTGAAAGAAAAGTGCACAAATTAATTATGATTTGGAACACAGTGTTGGGTTTCAATTATTTGAATCTCCTTGTTTAAATGTCAAGGGTTGTCTCAGGGTGGGTTGCTTGCTTCTTAACACCTACGGTTTTGGAACATGGAATGTTACAAAACCGTATGAATGTCTTCAAAATCACACATTCCATTGTTGTGTTTAAATTTCGCATGATTGAAAGAAAAGTGCACAAAATAATTGTAATTTGGAAAACACAGTGTTGGGTTTCAGTTATTTGAATGTCCATGTTTAAATGTCAAGGGTTGTCTCATGGTGGGTTGCTTGCTTCTTAACACCTATGGTTTTGCAACATGGAATGTTACAAAACCGTATGAATGTCTTCAAAATCACACATTCCATTATTGTGTTTAATTTTTGCATGATTGAAAAAATCATGTGCAAAAAATAATTGTGATTTGGAAAACACAGTGTTGGGTTTTAGTTATTTGAATGTCTTTGTTTAAATGTCAAGGGTTGTCTCATGGTGGGTTGCTTGCTTCTTAAGACCTACGGTTTTGGAACATGGAATGTTACAAAATCGTATGAATGTCTTCAAAATCACACATTCCATTGTTGTGTTTAAAGTTTGCATGATTGAAAGAAAAGTGCACAAAATAATTGTAATTTGGAAAACACAGTGTTGGGTTTCAGTTATTTGAATGTCCTTGTTTAAATGTCAAGGGTTGTCTCATGGTGGGTGCTTGCTTCTTAACACCTATGGTTTTGCAACATGGAATGTTACAAAACCGTACGAATATCTTCAAAATCACACATTCCATTGTTGTGTTTAAATTTCACATGATTGAAAAAAAAGGGCACAAAACAATTGTAATTGGGAAAACACAATGTTGGGTTTCAATTATTTGAATCTTCTTGTTTAAATGTCAAGGGTCGTGTCATGGTGGGTTGCTTGCTTCTTAACACCTACGATTTTGCAACATGGAATGTTACAAAACTATATGAATGTCTTCAAAATCACACATTCCATTGTTGTGTTTAAATTTCACATGATTGAAATAAAAGTGCACAAAATATTTCTAATTTGGAAAACACAGTGTTGGATTTAGTTATTTGAGTCTCCTTGTTTAAATGTCAACGATCATCTCATGGTGGGATGATTGCTTCTTAACACCTACGGTTTTGCAACATGGAATGTTACAAAACCATATGAATGTCTTCAAAATCACACATTCCATTGTTGTGTTTAACTTTTGCATGATTGAAAAAATAAAGTGCAAAGAATAATTGTAATTTGGAAAATACAGTGTCGGGTTTCAGTTATTTTAATGTCCTTGTTTAAATTTCAAGGGTTGTCTCATGGTGGGTTGCTTGCTTCTTAACACCTATGGTTTTGCAACATGGAATGTTACAAAACCATATGAATGTCTTCAAAATCACACATTCCATTGTTGTGTTTAAATTTCACACGATTGAAAGAAAAGTGCACAAAATAATTGTAATTTGGAAAACACAGTGTTGGGTTTCAGTTATTTGAATCTCCTTGTTTAAATGTCAAGGGTCGTGTCATGGTGGGTTGCTTGCTTCTTAACACCTATGGTTTTGCAACATGGAATGTTACAAAACTGTATGAATGTCTTCAAAATCACACAATCCATTGTTGTGTTTAACTTTCACATGATTGAAAAAATCAAGTGCAAAAAAAAATGTAATTTCGAAAACATAGTGCTAGGTTTCAATTATTTGAATCTCCTTGTTTAAATGTCAAGGGTTGTCTCATTGTGGGTTGCTTGCTTCTTAACACCGACAATTTTGCAACATGGAATGTTATGAAACAATATGAATGTCTTCAAAATCACACATTCCATTGTTGTGTTTAAATTTTGCATGATTGAAAATAAAGTGCACAAAATAATTGTAATTGGGAAAACTTAGTGTTGGGTTTCAGTTATTTGAATCTCCTTGTTTAAATGTGAAGGGTTGTCTGATGGTGGGTTGCTTGCTTCTTAACACCTATGATTTTGCAACATGGAATGTTACAAAATAGTAGGAATGTCTTCAAAATCACACATTCCATTGTGTTTAAATTTCACATGATTGAAAGAAAAGTGCACAAAATAATTCTAAATGGGAAAACACAGTGTTGGGTGTCAGTTATTTGAATCTCCTTGTTTAAATGTAAATGGTTGTCTCATGGTGAGTTGCTTGCTTCTTAATGCCCACGGTTTTGCAACATGGAATGTTACAAGACAGTATGAATGTCTTCAAAATCACACATTCCATTGTTGTGTTTAAATTTCACACGATTGAAAAAAAAATTGCACAAAATAATTGCAATTGGGAAAACACAGTGTTGGGTTTCAATTATAAGTACATTTTATTTGTAGCTTTGGAGCAGCTGCTTCCTTATCAGCCCTTAGGACAACAACGCCCATTTTTTGGATAGAGTTTTGAGTGTCTTCAATACTTTTCTGCAGCTTTTCAGCCGCTCTTTGCTTAGGTTTGAGAGTGTCTTTCTGATTAGAGAATGCAAAGGTTTTTTGTTTGATAAGTTATTTACAAAACTTGTCTACCTTTTCACATATGGCTTTCATGTCTCCAGCTAACTGTTTCTCTTTTTTAACAATGAAAACATTTTCTTGTTTACACAATACGAATGTAGTGAAAGGAACATCTTGAAATATATAACAAGTCTCAGGTAGACTAAAAATTGCGTTTCAACTTTCTCTAATTAATAAACTATAGGCATGTTGGAAAACATTGTGGGTTGTAGTTTCTATATTTTTTCTTGTTGTAAGTTGAAGGGTGGAATTTTTTTCTTTTGTGCTTGATGTTCTTTTGCTGGTCATGTTTAGTTTTATGTTCACAGATGTTTGACTTCAGTACTTGAAATCAAGTTATAGGATCATTTTTCATTTTCTCTGCTTAGAAAAATTCATATGCAAATAAAAAATCTCTCGACTTTATCCACTTCTACATTGTGATTTGTCCATTGCACATACTGCATGTGCTCCTTCGTCAAATTCTCGAGAGTGGTAAGAATCTCTTCAGTTAAAACATATCTCATTAAGTTTGATCTCCTTGTGTTCAAGTGTTTGTAAAGAAGATTGCTTTTCAATTTCATAAATTATAAAACCTCCTGCATCCAGATTTGTATTGTTTCTTCACCTTTGCACATACTACATATGCTTCTTTGTCAATTAATCGAGAGCATAAAGAATCTCCTAAGTCAACATAGTATATATCTCATTCACTATGGTTTTCAATGCAAGTGAGCTTCACAATTTATTGCAATTGTGGTTTACAGTTAAAATTTCTTTTTGAATTCTTCATATGTTTCACAAATAAATGCACAAATAAACAACGTGTTCTAGCCTACGTTCATTGAGTCATTTTTTTATCACTAGATGTAAAGATCGTGTTTTTTTATTTTCACATTGCTGGTAGCCATATAATTAATTAAATGTTATTATTCACGTTAGGCTTATAGGCTACATATAAAGTTGCAGGTTGGACTTCCCATCCTGTTGTTCAACCTGCACTTTTTTAGTTCATGAATTGTCATATACACTTTTGCTGGTCATGTTAAGTCACCCCAAATGGAAGGCTCGATATCACAATGTGCCTACTAAGGTAAAACAGGTTTGTACACCCCATATACTATGGCATCTTAGTCTTCTTTCATGTGAGGTTGTGATTTTACCTGTGCTCTTTATATCCGCTTGGAGGTTCAAGTAGACATGTTTTCCAACATGCATTGGTTGACAGGAAAATTTACACATGTATGACTTTATTGATTCACTCCATTATTGATTCATGATTTTGTCAGCAGATGCAAAAAACTTTTTATTCTTTTGGTGTTGCTGGCAGCAATTGATGCACATTTATTTACATAGAAGGTTGTCATAAAAGTTTTTGGTTGCCCTCTAACCTTTCCTCTCCATTAACACATACACATGCACCACAACCAAGGTATCTTCCCTAATACATCTATTCTTGCAACTGTAGAATTAATTACATAGTGTTATGCACATTACACTCAAACACCACATACAAAGTTGCAGGTTGAACCACTCATTGTGTGGTTCAACCTTCACTTCCTTTTTTCATGAATTTCTAGATGTGCCTTTGCTGCACATGTTAAGTCACCCTAAACAGAAGGATGAATATCACAACATGCCTCCTAAGGTAAAAGAGGTTTGTACACCCCACATACTTTGAAATATTAGTTATATTTACATGTGGGGTTGCAAATTTACTTGCGGTCTTTATGTCAGCTTGGAGGTTCATCTAGACGCTGTGTTTTCCAACCTGCATTCGCTTACATCATGGTTGATATGACATTTTACACCTTTATGCCTTTCCTCATTCTCTCCATTACTGATTCATCTTTTTTTCAACAGATGCAACAAACATGTTATCATTTTGGCATTGCTGGCAGCAATGGATGCACTTATTCTTTTTACATACAAGGTTGTCATCAAAGGTTTTGGTTTCCCTCTAACCCTTCCACTCCTTTAACACTTACACACGCAACACAACCAATGTATCTTCCCATGATAATACATCTTTTGTTGCTATTGTATAAGTAATTACATACTGTGATGCACGTTACACTCCTACGCCACATACAAAGTTCTAGGTTGAACCACTGATCATGTGGTTCAACCTTCACTTGTTTATTTCGTTAATTGCTCGATGTGCTTTTTCTCCTCATGTGAAGTCATGCGAAATGGAAGGCTGAATATCACAACATTCCTCCTCAGGTAAAAGAGGTTTGTACACCCCATATACTCTGAAATCTTTGTTATATTTACATGCGGGGTTGCGAATTCACATGCGGTCTTTATGTCAGCGTGGAGGTTCATCTACATGCTGTTTTTTCCAACCTGCATTCGCTTACATCATGGTTGATAGAAAATTTTACACCTTTATACCTTTCCTCATTCTCTCCATTACTGATTCATATTTTTTTCAACAGATGCAACAAACATGTTATCATTTTAGCATTGCTGGTAACAATGGATGCACTTATTCTTTTTATATACAAGGTTGTCATCAAAGGTTTTGGTTGCCCTCTAACCCTTCCTCTCCTTTGACACATACACAGGCAACACAACCAACATATCTTCATGATAATACATCTGTTGTTGCTATTGTATAAGTAATTACACACTGTAATGCATGTTACACTCCTACACCACATACAAAGTTGCAGGTTGAACCACTCATTGTGTGGTTCAACCTTTTTTATTTAATGAATTAGTATATGTGCTTTTGCTCCTCATGTTAATTCACACCAAATGGAAGGCTGAATATCAAAACATTCCTCCTCAGGTAAAACAGGTTTGTACACCCCATATACTCTGAAATCTTTGTTATATTTACATGCGGGGTTGCAAATTTAGTTGCGGTCTTTATGTCCACGTGGAGGTTCATCTACACACTGTGTTTTCCAACCTGCATTGGCTTACATCATGGATGATAGGACTGTTACTCATTTTTGTTTCTTGTCAAACTGAGTGAGCTAAAAGTGAGTACAAACTGAAAATGAAGTGCATTTAATACGTGTCTTCCCTATATTGCATTTAGTTGTATAAATATAAGAATCAAAGAGATTACATTTTTCAGTAATAGATTGTTGCATTTATACAAGTGCATACAATATTGAAAAAAAAAAATCTACACAAATATTGTTGAAAGTGATCTTTATTGATTCAAGAGTACAAATTTATCTCACACAAGCCATGAGATTTAGCTTGTATAATGGAAATAAAGTACAATTTATACATTGATAGATTAAAAGAATGAAAATGCATATATAGGGGAAGAGGCCAGTCATTGCCTGATGACTGGTTAGAGTCTGTGATCCTGCTTGGTTTTCTGCTTCAAGTTGTTTTGCCTTCTCTGTAGCTCTCTGTTTCTAGCTCCTGCACCTGAATTTTTTTTGCAATGAGGTTAGAGCAGAGCTCTAAGCAATAGCGGTCTCTAACACTACATATACATCCACCCACCAGTGTATAAACTGTCCTTCACATGCATCAAACAAGCAATAAATTGTACATGTCCAAAAAAGAGAAACAAGATCATCAAGCCTCTTGAGCATATGCACATATTTTTCTAAATGTTTGTTTCATGTGCAGCTACAAGGTAATCATATTTCTATTTTATTCATCTTAATTCAGCATGTCGGGTAAAATGAGGCTCCTACTAGAGTTGAGCCCAACATGCTTGATAAAATGAGATATTCAGGGTGAATCTTGGTTTATACCTTGTTTTGATATGCAAATGAGCAATACTGGTTCATGTCACAGTTGTGTTCTGCTGCCTCTTCATACAATTTTATTTTGATATTTGCTGCCTCTTCTTTAGAGATTCCCGATCCAACATGTTGATGCTCATAAGAATGTGGCGACTCTAAAGAAAAAGGAAGCAAATGCCAGAAGAAATTGTGTTGCGTTTATGCCAGCATAATTCCCAAATCGGGGGATGTACCTAGAGGTCAGGTTTTCTATGATTAGAGGTGCCGAATGGACAAAATAATGGTAGCATGTGGAAAGTACAGTGACAGTAGTGTATGCAGTGGTAACTGCAAATGTAAAAGGCATTAATTCAAGGGAATATTTGTTTGGTAAAGACTATTAATTCTTGGAGAAATAGTGGATAGTGGATACAAAATGATTTATTTCAATCAACTCTTGAAAGACTACTATGTAGCATGGCAGCTGACAAATATGAATGCATGGAAGTCAGTTTTGAGTAGGAACATAACAGGGGCACATAAGCTATATGAGGTACTATGCAAATGCAAGCAAGTGTACATGAAATCACAATAAAATATGTACAGTGATTCAATATGCAAGATCAGAAGAACAAACTTATGGAAAAGAGGGCAGTTATAATACTTAGTCTTCATATGAACAATCATCTCCAAAGGCAAGGAGGACTATTGTACAATGCAATGAAAAGATGGAGAAGGAAAACAACAGACCATACATGACAGTTTTGTTGTTAAAGCTCTGAAGAAGACCCTGTAGTAACATACTCTTTCAATTCCTGAGGTACTTGCTCATTGAAACAATGAAGAGAGCTCAATTATTGGAAATGCTTCCATTTTAACAGTTGTTTCATAAGGGTAAAAATGATTAAGAAATGCAGGTTGTTTATATTCATCTTACCCATAGAGCTTTAAATGAAGCATAGTTATTCAAGCACAACAACAGTGATGATTATGTCATCAGTAATGAAGTTATTTGAAACACAGAGCAGTGGATATATCTTAAGACTAAGTCTGTTGTTTACAAAGTTGAATTCACAACCAGTTCATGCAGAATGTGGTCTTGAAGCTTGTCACATAAGAAATCTACAAAGATAGCATGGAATAAAAATATATAGCAAGCATAATATCAAATGAGAATACAACTCTTAATACTCTTTGTCTAACTTTAGGGTATGAGCCTCTTTTATCAAGGGACCAGGTATAAAATATGAAGTTGAGCCTAAGCATGGGTTTTCAAAAAGAAGATTTGTAAGGTCTTTAAATCATATATGCACTATATAATGGCATTGAATCTCTTTGCAAATAAATGAAGGAACCGACTGACTCATGATTTCTATATTTTCTTCAAAGAGAGAAACACAATATAAGTAAATTGATAGAGGCATGATATCTAAAAGAAGGATTGTGTTTTATCCCAACAAATGGAATAGTAAACTATGAGGAATGAAGCCATAGTAGCCATGATGAAGAACAAATACCCACAAATTGAAAAAAAAATTATGGCCTAGGTTTTAATATATTTGCAGTCTAGATGGCAGTTTTCTTCAGCAAGATACATAAGAGACTTAGAAAAAAAGGCAACAAATGCTAGAGCCATGATGAATACATAGAGAGCCTTGAAAGAAAGAAACCTCAAGCTGAACCCATTAAGTGCAAACCCATTATATTTATAAAGATCAATAGGTCATGAAAAGTAAAGGAGGGAAGGAAGAGCATAGATTTGATGACCCATAAACTATACAAATGCAAGAAAATAACAAGGTTAAATATGGAGAGTTTCTTATTTAATTTTACTTTGGGATGGAGCTTAGGAAACTCTTTATACCAGGGATACAACTTGGCTTGCAAAGTTGGAACATAATATTTAAAACATGGCTGTAACCTGGAGAAACCCTTGATAGGCAGGGCCGTGGCCATTGAGATACAAGTCAAACTACAAAGTTGAAAGAAAACATATACAAAAACCAGAGAGCCCGAAATACAAAACTTATAATTTCTACAGGAATATGGAGCAACAGGAACATGTTTTTTCTTCAAAGATTAAAAGAGAATAATGAGGAATGCATTCACAAAATCTTACCCAAGCTTGTTCTTTCATGTTTGCACAAAATATGTTTATGAAGATCCAATGTGTGTTCATGATCTGCCATTTGAATCTCCAAAGACTTCAAACACTCGGTGGCAGTGTCAGTTGAGCTTCTTTGTGAAGCCTTTGCAAAAATGAAATGATTTTCATTTCTTTTTCCTTGCTTTTGTTTTAGGGTTTTAAAAACCCTAAATGATAAATGCCAATGGCTTTTAGCCATTGTTTTATATTAAAAGTCAATTGCAACTAATGGGACCTCGAGGGCCCATATGGAATTTTTATGCCTTAGAAATTTTCTAAAATGTTTTTAATGTAATGCCACTTCATGATCTCAATGGAGTCATTAATATGTGAGTGATTTTTTAGCCTCATCGAGCTTTTGGAGATCTCCTTAAATTTTTTGACATATTTATTAAATGTAAAACTAATGAATTAAGGGTGTATTTATAAACCTTAAGTCATTTGGTTATTCTTTGATGCAAAAACAAGAGATAACGGTTGTGCTTTGAAAGCAAGTGGAGAGAATATAGGGGAAGTTTTTGCAGTTTGGAGACATGAACCCATAATTCTAGGGTCATTAATATATTTTGTTGGTTGTTTTACTTACCTTGGGTTTTGGTTTGACCAAAACTTTATTTCTCACATGTTGGAGGTTATTTTAGGAGGAATCTAGATCCTCTTTTCTAGGATTTTCTAGGGAATCCGACCCAAGGTGGTTATTTCCTCCTATTTTGGTGCAATCACTTGGGGTGGTGTTGATATTTACTGATGTAACTCATTTTTGAGTTCAGTTCATAATTCACAGATTTTCTAGAGATAGTTCTTCATCACAGACTTTCAACAGTGTTTTGTAACTCATTCAGTCATGAAACTGTGAGTACCTTGGATGGTTAATAATATTGATACACTTTTACCTTCTCATTACTTGTTTGGTCGTATACATGTCATAGTGATTGATCGACCTACTTGTGAAAACTTATGCTTTTCCTTCTATTTATGTCTCATTGAAAGTATCTGCTTGCAAGAAAATATATATTTACAGGTTATGAGTTGTGTGAACAACACAAGGATTCAAGTCATGAAATTTTCCTTTTCTTTCTAGGGTCTTGCGCAAACACCTTCTCATAAAATATTTGTGTAAAAAATATGCAGAAATGAGTTGTGTAAGTTTTTAATCAATCTGTTGACTGAAAAGTGTAACAAAACTGAGTTTGCATGCCATTAAGTTAGTTTAGAGTTTCACCATAGGATATAAATTTTAGTTTCATTTAAAAATTGCAATTTTCTTACCTTTTCCTCAAGAAAGAAAGTAGTAGTTTTAGGTGAGACCAATAAAGAGCCAGCTTTCTCTGGAGGTCCTTTTCTATTATAAGGTCACCCACAACCTTAGAAAATTTCCCATGTTACTCATGATTAGCTGTGTCAAATCTCAGCCTAGGTGCAAATCATAGAGATAACAATTTTGGCACGCCTAGTGGGACTGTCGAATCAGACAGTTAAAAAAATAACATAAATTATTGCTGGTTCTGATATGCTGCCAGCATTCTCAAGCCTTTAGGAGGTAGATTTTTTCATATCTAGCAACTTCTACTGTGGGTAAAGCTTTAAAACCAGTGTCGGAAAGCTTTATGTGAAAAAGATTCAGACAAGAAGTTCAGAGTCTTTTGAATATTTACAACTATCTCCACCTAAAAGGAAGAGTAGGTCTGTTAAAAGAGTGTCCATTTCAAAGAGGTTTCAATCAACCCCACCAAGTTTCATACCAAATTTTAAAGCCAGTTCAGTTGTAGTTACAACCTCTTTTCTTGCTGTTTTAGTATAGGTCAATCAACCTCCAGTTGTGCAAATGGCTAGGGATCAACCTTTTGTCCCATTCAATGGAGGTAGTCCATTGAACTAAGCCCAACATGATGATATCCCTATAGTAGCCTTGAAGAGCTTACCTTTTTTCATAGGAGAAGATCAAACAACTCCTATTGAATACATCAGAGATGTGGCATCTCTTTGTGGGGTTCACGATATAACCCAAGAAAATGTTGCTGTCAGATTGCTTGTAGCCTCATTTAAAGGAAAAGCATTATAATGGTTTAGAGGTCTGCAAGTTGGGTCAATTGCAACTTGGGATGAGTTAGGAGACAAGCTACATAAGTAATTTTATGACAAGTTTGATCACTTGTTATTAGTTGAGCAATTAACAACTATAAAAAGAGCTCCTCAGGAGCAAATGACAGACTTTAACTTCAGATTTCGGAAAAATTGGGACAAAATCCCAGCTACTATGAGGCCTTCTCTTGAGCATGCCTTCTTGTACTATTTAAAATCCATAAACAATGAAATAGCAGTTATGACACAGTCAATGGGAGGGGTGTCTTTACTAGATGCTTATGAGGTAGCAATAAGGGAAAAATAATGTTTAATTCAAGTAGGAAAAATTGCTCCTAGGCCACCAATGCCTATCTTTCCTGAGACTCAACCTAATATGCCTCTACAAATACCACCATTTACACCTTTTCCAGCTGTTCCAACATCATTAGCTCTGTTCCAGCTGCTGCAAGTCAAGAAAATGTCTCTACAAGTTCATCTCAGGAGCTTCAAGAGATCAAAAGTTTTCTTCAGACTTTTGGCAACAAATTGGTAAGCTTAGAAAAGCAACAGTCATACAATAGACCTTACCAACAACATAATCAAGTTGTAAATCAGCCATATCAGAGTCAACAACAGTAGTATCAGGGTAATAGACAACCTTATCAGGGCAACTATTAAGGGCCAAGACAAAATATTAATACAAGGCCATTTCAAGTATATAATCCTGCTCCTCTTAGTGTAGCCAAGGACATTGTCCCTGTTCATAATAACTTGACTGCAAATTATGAATGGTGCTATCCTTGCAACCAGCCTCATAATTAGGCCACTTGTTTAAATGGAATTATTAATCAAGCCTTGATGGTGCAGAGTGTTTTAAATTCACAACATAACGCACCTAATGATGGAACCTTACAACAACAAGACCAATCTTCAAGTGAAGCTACCCTTTTAAACTGGGAAGAAGAAGATTTTTGTGAAGTAAATGCAAATGATTCTCAAATTGCTACAAACACAAGAGAAAATAAAAGATCCTTTGAGCTTGATCAGGTAGCTGAAAAAGGAAAAGCAGTAACTACAGAACCATCTACATCACAAGTTCCTCGCATTTTGCAGAGGAATCCACAAGTAGCTGCCAAAGAGCAACCCCACTTGCAAACTGAGCCTATTGTTGCAAGGGTACAACATAAGGTAAATCCTGCAGTGCCTTTCAATATTGTTGAAAATATGAAAAAGATGAATATCACAATGTCCATGTGGGATTCTTTGGCAATACCAGGTCAAAAGGAGTTGTTACAGTCTACCTTAATAGAAAAAGTAGTGACTAATGAACCTTTAGTTGATACTGTTAAGGCTTTTTCACAAATGTACAGAAGGATAATGATATGCAACAAGATAAACAGTCAGGTAAAGAGTCTGAAAAGGGTGTTAAGCCTCCGCCTTTCTATGTGACATTGATTGTGGGGGACAAACTAGTTCATAATTGCATGGTTGACAGTGGAGTCAATAGTTTAGTCATGCCAAAGAAGATTGCAGACCAGTTGGGACTGAAATACCAGCCCCTTGAGAAAGGAGTGCTTAAGCTAGATGGTACAATAGTTAACACTGTGGGTGTTATCAAAGATTTGGGACTCACATTACATGCCTGTCCGAATTTTTCAATTCCCTAGGATGTCTTCATCATTGAATTACCTCCTTTCTTTGCCATGTGTTTATCAAGGGACTTCACTACAAAGATTGGAGGATATCTATCTTCTAACTAGTCCCATATGCTCTTTAGGACCAGATATGGAACAAAAGTAATAGTTAAATTAGAATCATTGGCAAAGGATCACATTGAACCTTATGTGCCAAGTGCAGTTAATGTTAACTATGCTATTTTTGAAGACAATGAGCTTGCCGCAACTTAGGAACTGCAAGCTGAAAGTATACTAGAGGTGCCGCTAAATGAGTGGGAAGCAAAAAATCTAATAGATAATCCAAATGAACTCATTCAAGAGACTGGATTGGGTATTTATGTGCTGCATGAACCAAAAACAAAGATGCCAAACATTGAAAAGAAAGTAGAACAACAATTACCACAACAGAATGAGCTATGGTAGATGTACTTTGATGGCTCCAGAAGCAGAAATGGAGTTGGTGGAGGTGCAATGTTGATTTCTCCACAAGGTGATAGGTATTATGCTACTTTTAGATTTTCCTTTTCCCGTTCTAACAATTCTGCTGAGTATGAAGGGATGATACATGGTTTAGAATGGGAAAGGAGAAGAGGAATCAACTGCTTACAAGTGTTTGGGGATAGAAAATTGATTGTTAATCAGGTAAGAGGGTTAAATGTAACAAAGAATGATACCTTGAAATCTTATAAACACAGGGTATGGGATATGATAGAGGAGTTTGATGCCTTTAATCTAATTTCAATCCCTAGGAGTCAGAATAAGCACATAGACAGATTGGCTGTAATTGGTGCTCAGTTTGACATACCCAATGAGATTAGGAAAGAAAAGGTACAACCACATGTTAAGATAGTTGTTAGGCCCTCTATCCTTGACAAAAATATTAATTGGAAAGTCTTTGAAAGTGATGAGCAGATTATAAGTTTTTTGCTTGAGGAAGATCAATTTTCTGTTGTAAATTAGGATAAGTTAAAACAACAATACGAGGATCATATTATTCAGCTCAAGACAAACAAGTTCCCCAGAGGTCTGATTACATTAGAATCCATTTTCAATACTGATGATCAACTAAAAAAGAATAAAACCAACATTCAGATTAAAGAGGAGCATTACAAAGAGCTGGAGATCTTTAAAGGTAAGCTTCTTAAGATAGGCAAAATTTTCTCAGCTAAAGATAGGAAGGCTTTCATTGCTTTATGTCAAGAGTTTCAAGATATTTTTGCTTGGGATTATTCTAATTTGAAAGGGTTTGATCCTAGAATTTCTCAGCACACAATAGAACTAGAGCTCAATGCAAAGCCTGTAAGAAAAAAATAGAGACCTTTGAACCCCAAGCTTGAACCTTTAATGATTAAGGACCTAACCAAGTTAGTTGAGGGGGGTATTGTATTTCCAATTAAACACACATCCTAGGTTTCTAACCTGGTTTCAGTTAGAAAGAAAAATGGTGAGATCAGATTATGTGTAGATTTTAAAGATCTTAATAGAGCATCTCTAAAAGATCATTATCCATTACCTTCCATGGAGTAGATCCTCCAAGTGGTTGCTGGTTCAGAGAGATTTTCTCTGCTTGATGGATACTTTGGTTATAACCAGGTATTGGTCAAAGAAGAGGACCAATACAAGACTTCCTTTACAACAAAGTGGGGCACTATGGCCTACAAGAGAATCCCTTTCAGCCTGTCCAACACTGGAGCCACTTTTCAAAGGGCTATGGACATGGCCTTTCAAGGCTTAATCAATAAAATTGTGCTCATATATCTAGATGATATCACAGTATTCTCAAAAAATGTTGATGAACATCTACAACATTTAAAACAAATATTTGAAAGATGCAGGGAATATGGAATCTCCCTTAATCCCAAGAAAAGTATCTTTGCTGTTCATGAGGGTAAACTGTTAGGACACATAGTGTCAAAGCATGGAATCACTATTGACCCTGAGAGAGTCAAAGCCATTTTGGAGCTACCATTACCCAATCACAAGAAAGGGCTATAGAGTTTCTTAGGAAAAATTAAAATTTTGAGGAGGTTTATACCTGATGTTGCAAACCTTTTACAACCTTTGACTGCTATGTTAAGAAAGAATGTAGTTTTCAGCTGGACTAGAGAGGCAAAATGCAGTTTTGAAGCCATTAAAGAGGCTTTAGCATCAGATCCCACATTGGTAAATCCATATTTCATAAAAGAATTTATTCTGTATGCATTTGGTAGTATTAATTCTATTTCAACAATGCTTGTTCAATAGAATAATGAAGGCTAAGAGCAACCCATTGCATTTTTCAGCCAAGGTTTGGCAAATTATGAGCAAAGATATTCATTTGTGGAGAAACATGTTTTGGCTGTTATAAGAAGCCTTAAAAAGTTTAAGCCATTAATTTATAATAATAAGATTCATTTAATGGTGGCACATCCCAGTGTGAAAGAATTCTTGCTGAGTAAGGATCTTAATGAAAAGAGAGCTGGATGGATCACTAAAGTTATGGAGTTTGATGTGGACATTAAGATCACAAAGCTGGTAAGAGGCAAGGAAATTTGTGAACAACTTGCTTCAACATACAAAAATGAACATAAAATATAGACAAAGGCTATTTTAGTCACTGCTGATCAAGATCAGAATGCTACACCAACATTAGCAGCAAGCTGGGTTCAGGATATGATACATTTTCTGCAGACTGGTGAATGTCCACTAGGTTTAGACAAAGCTAAGAGAAGATACTTCAGGTTACAGTCCATTCCGTATGTCTTGATTGATAATGTATTATTTAGGAAAGACCTCAATGGTGTTCTGTTGAGGTGTATTGATCAGGGTCAAATTGAAAAGGTGCTTCATGAGTTCCATGACAGAACTACAGGGAGTCATTTTTCCCCAAAAACAATAGCATGGAAGATTATGAGGGCTGGATATTACTGGCCAACCATGTTTAAGGATGCCCATGCATGGGCCAGAAAGTGTGTGAAATGTGCAATATTTGCAGGAAAGGAAAAATTGCCAACATTACCTTTGTAGCCAATTTAGGTGGAACAACCATTCATGAGATGGGGCATTGAATTCATTGGACCCATAAACCCACCTTCTAGTGTTGGGCACAAGTAGGTACTCACTGCTACAAATTATTTCACAAGGTGGAATAAGGTAGTAGCCTTGAAGGAGGCTAATGAAACATCTATATTGAACTTTTATGATGACATAATAACCAAATTTGGAGTTCCAGATTCCATCATTTCAGATAATGCCTTGGAATTTGTGGGATTCAAAGTGGCTAATTGGGTAGTGAAAAATGGGATATATTTGAACACTTCACAAATTATTACCCCTAGGGTAATGGTTTGGCTGAAAGCATAAACAAGAACTTGATCAGAATCATAAAGCGAATAATGGAGGACAATCAGAGAGCTTGGAACAACAAGCTGAAATTTTCCTTATGGGCAGATAGGATAACTCCCAAAAGGTCTATTGGAAATTCTCCATATGTGTTGGTTTATGGCAAGGAAGCCAAATTACCTTTGTCTATAGAGCTGCCAGCTCTTGACATTATGTATCAGTTGAAAATGTTCAAGGAAGAGGATCCCTTAGTAGTCAAATTTTCTTAGCTCATGGAGCTAGAAGAGATGAGGGACAAAGCCATGAAGTCTTTGGAGTATCATCAACTCCAAACTAAAATATTTTTTGATAAAAGGGAAACTGCTAGAATTTTCAGAGAGGGTGATATTGTGCTCAAATGGGATGAGTTGAAAAGCAAGCTAGGGAAGCATACAAAGTTTGACAGCTTCTATAGTGGCCCATTTGTTATCATAGAGTGCAAGGAGCATAATGCATTCTAGTTGTCCAAGATGGATGGAGAGATTCTGCCAATCCCAGTCAATGGGATACACCTCAAGCGTCGCTTTGAGGTTTGATCTATATTATTTCTGCTTGTTTAGCATTTTATGCTTTCAATAAGTGTTGCCACACCTTAGTTTAGTTGCTGTTTCCAGTTTCCCTAAGTGCTTTTCTGCACAGTTAGTTAATCTTCTGTTGCTGTTTTAGTTTTCAATAAATTCCAAGTTGTTATGAGTCATCATGATTGATTTACAACATTGAGTCAAGTTGTTTTCAGATTTGATCTGAGTTTCTGAGAGACCCCATGCCCAATGGATAGTCTAGGTAGTTGGTCATAATGTTTAGCAGATAATCATGCAGCAGGTGTCACTAGAAATGTTACTCATTTTTGTTTCTTGTCAAACTGAGTGAGCTAAAAGTGCCTACAAATTGAAAATGAAGTGCATTTCATATCTGTCTTCCCTATATTGCATTCAATTGTATAGATATAAGAATCAAAGAGATTACATTTTTTAGTAATAGATTGTTGCATTTAAACAAGTGCATACAATATTGAAAAAAAAGATCTACACAAATATTGCTGAAAGTGATGTTTATTGATTCAAGAGTACAAATTTATCTCACACAAGCCATGAGAATTAGCTTGTCCAATGAAAATAAAGTACAGTTTATACATTGATAGATTAAAAGAATGAAAATGCATATATAGGGGAAGAGGCCAGTCATTGCCTGATGACTGGTCCGAGTCTATGATTCTGCTTGGTTTTCTGCTTCAAGTTGTTTTTCCTTCTTTGTAGCTCTCCATTTCCATCTCTTGCACCTGAAAAATAATTTGCAATGAGGTTAGAGTAGAGCTCTAAGAAATAACGGTCTCTAACACTACATATACATCCACCCACCAGTGTATAAATTGTCCTTCACATGCATCAAACAAACAATAAATTGTACATGTCCAAAAAAGAGAAACATGATCTTCAAGCCTCTTGAGAATATGCACATATTTTTCTAACTGTTTGTTTCATGTGCAACTACAGGGTAATCATATTTCTATTTTATTCATCTTAATTCAACATGTGGGGTGAAATGAGGCTCCTACTAGAGTTGAGCCCAACATGCTTGATAAAATGAGATATTCAGGGTGAATCTTGGTTTATACCTTGTTTTGATATGCAGATGAGCAGTACTAGTTCATGTCACAGTTGTGTTTTGCTGCCTCTTCATACAATTTTATTCTGATATTTGCTGCCTCTTCTTTAGAGATTCCCAATCTGGCATGTTGATGCTCATAAGAATGTGGTGACTCTAAAGAAAAAGGAAATGAATGCCAGAAGAAATTGTGTTGCCTTTATGCCAGCATAATTATGAAATCGAGGGATGTACCTGGAGGTTAGGTTTTCTATGATTAGAGGTGCACAATGGACAAAATAGTGGTAGCATGTGGAAAGTACAATGACAATAATGTATGTAGTGGAAACTGCAAATGTAAAAGGAATTAATTCAAGGGTAGATTTGTTTGGTAAAGACTGTTAATTCTTGGAGTAACAGTGGATAGTGGATACAATATGATTTCTTTCAATCAGCTCTTGAAAGACTACTATATAGCATGGCAACTAACAAATATGAATGCATGGAAGTCAGTTTTGAACAAGAACATAACAGGGGAACACAAGCTATATGAGGTACAGTGCAAATGCAAGCAAGTGTACATGAAATCACAATAAAATATGTACGGTGATTCAATATGCAAGATCAGAAGAACAAACTTATGGAAAAGAGGGCAGTTATAATACTTAGTCTTCATATGAACAATCATCTCCAAAGAAAAGGAGGACTATTGTACAATGCAATGAAAAGATGGAGAAGGGAAACAACATACCATACATGACAATTTTTTTGTTAAAGCTCTAAAGAAGAGCCTGTAGTAACATACTCTTTCAATTCCTGAGGTACTTACTCATTGAAATAATGAAGAGAGCTCAATTATTGGAAATGATTCCATTTTAACAGTTGTTTCATAAGGGTAAAAATGATTAAGAAATGCAGGTTGTTTATATTCATCTTACCCATAGAGCTTTAAATGAAGCATAGTTATTCAAGCACAACAACAATGATGATTATGTCATCAGTAATGAAGTTCTTTGAAACATAGAGAAGTGGATATATCTTAAGACTAAGTCTGTTGTTTAAAAAGTTGAATTCACAACCAGTTCATGCAGAATGTGGTCCTAAAGCTTGTCACATAAGAAATCTACAAAGATAGCATGGAAGACAAATATATAGCAAGCATAATATTAAATGAGAATACAACCCTTAATACTCTTTGTCTAACTTTAGGGTATGAGCCTCTTCTATCAAGGGACCAGGTATAAAATATGAAGTTGAGCCTAAGCAGGGGTTTTCAAAAAGAAGATTTGTAAGGTCTTTAAATCATATCTGCACTATATAATGGCATTGAATCTCTTTGCAAATAAATGAAGGAACCGATTGACTCATGATTTCTATATTTTCCTCAAAGAGAGAAACAAAATATAAGTAAATTGACAGAGGCACGATATCTAAAAGAAGGATTGTGTTTTATCCCAGCAAATGGAATAGTAAACTATTAGGAATGAAGCCATAGCAGCCATGATGAAGAAAAAATACCCACAAACAGAAAAAAAATTGTGGCCTAGGTTTTAATATATTTGCATTCTAGATGATAGTTTTATTCAGCAAGATAAATAAGAGACTCAAAAAAAAGGCAACAAATGCTAGAGCCATGATGAATACATAGAGAGCCTTGAAAGAAAGAAACCTCAAGCTGAAGCCATTAAGTGCAAACCCATTATATTTATAAAGATCAACAGGTCATGAAAAGTCAAGGAGGGTAGGAAGAGCACATATTTGATGACCCATAAACTATACAAATGCAAGAAAATAACAAGGTTAAATATGGAGAGTTTCTTATTTCATTTTACTTTGGGATGGAGCCTAGGAAACTCTTTATACGAGGGATACAACTCAGCTTGCAAAGTTGGAAACAAAATATTCAAAACATGGCCATAACCTGGAGAAACCCTTGATAGGAAAGTTCGTGGCCATTGAGATATAAGTCGAACTGAAAAGTTGAAAGCAAACATATACAAAAACCAGAGAGCCCGAAATATAGAACTTATAATTTCTACAAGAAATATGGAGCAACAAGAACATGCTTTTTCTTCAAAGATTAAAAGAGAATAATGAGGAATGCATTCACAAAAGCTTACCCGAGCTTGTTCTTTCATGTTTGCACATAATTTGTTTATGAAGATCTAGTGATCTTCCATTTGAATCTCCAAAGACTTCAAACCCTCTGTGGCAGTGTCAGTTGAGCTTCTTTGTGAAGCCTTTGCAAAAATGAAATGATTTTCATTTCTTTTTCCTTGCTTTTGTTTTAGGGTTTTAAAAACCCTAAATGCTAAATGCCGATAGATTTTAGCCATTGTTTTATATTAAAAGTCAATTGCAACTAATGGGACCCCGAGGGCCCATATGGAATTTTTATGCCTTAGAAATTTTCTAAAATGTTTTAAATATAATGCCACCTCATGATCTCAGTGGAGTCATTAATATGTGAGTGGTTTTTAAGCCTCATCGAGCTTTTGGAGATCTCCTTAAATTTTTGACATATTTATTAAATGTAAAACTAATTACTTAAGGGTGTATTTATAAACCTTAAGTCATTTGGTTATTCTTTGATGCAAAAACAAGAGATGAAGGTTGTGCTTTGAAAGCAAGTGGAGGGAATGTGTAGGGGAAGTTTTTTCAGTTTGGAGACATGAACCCATAATTCTAGGGTCATTAATATATTTTGTTGGTTGTTTTTCTTACCTTGGGTTTTGGTTTGACCAAAACCTTATTTCTCACATGTTGGAGGTATTTTAGGAGGAATCTAGAGCCTCTTTTCTAGGCTTTTCTAGGGCATCCGACCCAAGGTGGTTATTTGATCCTATTTTGGTGCAATCACTTGGGGTGGTGTTGATATTTATTGATGTAACTCATTTTTGAGTTCAATTCATAATTTGCAGATTTTCTGGAGATAGTTCTTCATCACAAACTTTCAACAGTGTTTTGTAACTCATTTAGTCATGCAAACTGTGAGTACCTTGGATGGTTAATAATATTGATACACTTTTACCTTCTCATTACTTGTTTGGTTGTATACATGTCATAGTGATTGATCGACCTACTTGTGAAAACTTATGCTTTTCCTTCTATTTATGTCTCATTGAAAGTATCTGCTTGCAAGAAAATATCTGTTTACAGGTTATGAGCTGTGTGAACAACACAAGGATTCAAGTCATGAAATTTGGCTTTTCTTTCTAGGGTCTTGCGTAAACACCTTCTCATAAAATATTTGTGTAAACAATATGAAGAAATGAGTTGTGTAAGTTTTTAATCAATCTGTTGACTGAAAAGTGTAACAAAATTGAGTTTGCATGCCATTAAGTCAGTTTGGAGTTTCACCATAGGATATAAATTTTAGTTTCATTTAAAAATTGCAATTTTCTTACCTTTTCCTCAAGAAAGAAAGTAGTAGTTTTAGGTGAGACCAATAAAGAACCAACTTTCTCTGGAGGTCCTTTTCTGTTATAAGGTCACCCACAGCCTTAGAAAAGTTCCCATGTTACTCATGATTAGCTGTGTCAAATCTCAGCCTGGGTGCAAATCATAGAGATAACAAGGACATTTTACACCTTTCTATCTTTCCTCATTCTCTCCATTACTGATTCATCTTTTTTCAACAGATGCAACAAATATGTTATCATTTTGGAATTGCTTGAAGTAGGGAAAAATTGAGTGGCGAATCTTCACCAATTGGTGAATTCTAGGAATCAACCAAGTCGAAATTGGCGAAATTCTAACACCCAATAGGGTGTCCAAATCGCTCGAATGTTATGAACTATAGGTCCGATGCATGTCCATTCACCAATGAGTTTTTTTATGAGGCCTATTTAAGCAACAAATTCGCCATTGTCAAACTACGCGTTTCAATTGGACCGACTAATATTTTTTCCTGGAATCTTGAAAGCATTTAATAAAACACTACATATTCACCAGCACTTTTAAAACAACATTGTATTAGGGCCCATTTTTCCAATTAAAATTTACAAATAGTTGCTTATGAAGATCCATTTTGCCAATTAAAATTTATAAATAGTTGCTCATGAGTACCTATTTCGCCAATAACATTAAAAAATAATTACATTTGAGGACACATTTCGCCTTGAAAATTACAACGCTTTGTTGTATAAGCACGTGAGATTCGCCAAATTTCTAATATACCATTTAAAAATCCCACAGAATTCACCAAATAATGAATAATGGATTGATATAAATACAATCGAAAGTGTCATTTATTCTTACACATTTTGTTCAGTTTTGAGGTTCTACTTCTCCATTCAAAAGTTAGCGAAAGTCAAAAACGTAGACTTAAAAGGTGAGTGATCATTTCTTCATAGTGTTATTAGTTATAATAATAAGTTTTCTTTATCTCTTTTCCATTCTTGCTTCAACAAAGTGAACCTTAGAAGTTAGAACCAAACTCTGAAGTTTTTGAAACCTCTGACCCACTGAGTAGAAAGATGACCAAGAAAGACTTGCAACTCAACAAAGTGAACCATCAACCAAGTCGGGGAGTCACGAAGTTATGCAAATTTAGAACTCCGCGACAAGGTTATATAACTCTAAGGACTAGTGACTAAGTTTAGGAAAAGCCAAATATTTTATATTGTATTCCATGGTATTGAATTTGATATGTGATTTTGCACCATATTTAGAGAACAACACTTATCACACTACTTATAAATTCCTATTGCATTTCCATTCAGACAATCTTTGATAAATCATTGAAAGGAATATTATTAATCCATTCCTTGAACAAAAATAAATACAATCGAAAGTGTCATTTATTCGGAAAGTCAAAGCCGAAAATGTAGACTTAAAGGTGAGTGATCATTTCTTCATAGTGTTATTAGTTATAATATAAATCTCTTTATTTTTTGTTCAGTCTTAAAGATGATATTGAGTAGGGAATGGGATCTATATTATTATTCTCTATCCTTAAACAAGAAAACATTTTTTTCTAGTTTTTATTCGAAGTGAGAGATGAATATGTCAAGTGAATTAGAGATCAATATGTCGAGTGACTCGAGCATCAAGGGTAAGGCTCCTGCCACTCCTTAGGGTGGTGAAGAGACTCTTGCTGCTTCTCAGACTCCCTTTCACTTCTCAGGGGTGGTAAGGCTCCGCCGCTCCTCAGACTCCTGCCACTCCTCAGGGTGGTGAAGAGACTCCTGCCACTTCTCAGACTCCTTCCTCAGGGTGGTAAGGCTCCTACTGCTTCTCAGACTCTTGGTGCTCCTTAGGGTGGTGAAGAGACTCTTGCAGCTTCTCAAACTCCTTTCGATCCTCAGGGTGGTAAGGATCCTGCTGCTCCTCAGACTCCTGCCACTTCTCAGGGTGGTGAAAAGATTCCTGCCGCTCCTCAGGGTGGTGAAAAGACTGAGAGGCCATCAAATGAAAAAAAATTAGATGTACCATATAGTCTTACTTTGGAATTTCTAAAGCTTCTGATCCATCAGGTCAAGATGGAGCTACAATTACATCATCAACTCTTCCACCAAATATTGGTAGCATTCCCAGTACCTCACCACTACTGGAAGGTCAAGTTGAGATTGTCATTGATTTAAATCAAAATGTATCAAATCAGGATAGCAATACCACAAAAGATGTTCCAAGTGATACCCTGGGCCCAGTTAGACAAAATGAGATAATTGACTTGGATAAGGATGATGATGTTGGTAGCAAGAAAAGGAAAAAAAAACCAAAAAGGGGGCGCGAGTGGGAAATGACAAGGAGTTTTCAACTTGGTTGGTTGTCAAAGTACCCATTCATGGAACCAGTGGGGAAATCAAATGATATTGAAAATGAAAAATTGGCCAGATGTACGATTTGTACTTGGAAATGTGGAAGAGACAAGACGTTGGAGCTAAAGATTGACACTATAGAAAAGCATATCGATAAATTTTATGAAAAACAAATCATAGACGGAAAGGAACAATCAGTCGTATGATGGAAATCAAAGGAAGAATGTCTTCATGCTAGGTATGCCACAGATTATGAAGTGCATCACCAAAAAATGTTGAAGCTTGGTGCATGCAAAGGTAAACTTGACACTCAATTTGGGAAAGCAATGGAAGCAACAAATCTATCAAAAACTGTTCAGATGACTGTTGTTTTTCATATTTTGTCTAGAGGGCGTCCTATGACAGACTACCCAGAATATTCTGGTTTATTATCTTATTTGAATGTTCCTCACCATCCCTACTCACATTGGTCAGTAAACACTGGATGGGAATGGGAAAACTGTCTTCCTTCAGTGGAAAAGGAAGATTTAAAGGTTAAAGTAAAAGAGTCAAATTTAATTGCATTATACTTAGATGAAGTTACTGTAGTAGACAATACTTCTTGGGTCTATATGCATTTGTATATTGTACAACAACATGTTTTCCAAGCTCATCTTCTCTGTGTTCATAAAATGAAGGACAATTCAACATCGCAAAATATATTTGAACTAGTCAAGAAATCTTTGAATGAAATTGTAGGTATGGATGAGTTGACAATTGCCAAAAAGTTGGTGTGTGTAGGAGCTGATGGAGCTGCAGTGATGCAAGTTCAAAGGATCGGTGTGTGCAAAAAGTTACAAACTACTTGTGCGCCATACATGCTTGGCATTCACTGCATGGCCCACAAAATGAATTTAGCATTCAAAATTGTAAGCAAGTTTCCTATAGTATCAAAAGTTGAAAATATAGTTCACGAGATCCACACATACTTCTGCCGAAGTCCTAAACGTTTCACATAATTTCAAAATTTTGCTGAAGAAATAACACTAGGAAACAAGCTTCTCAAGGATGTTGATACCAGATGGATCTCCCTGCATGGACCAACGCAACGAGTTCTTTCAGAATATCAATCCTTGATTGGAGTGATGTACGAGCATCACAACACAATAGACAAAGCTCCTGACCTCTTACATAGGTTAAGCGATATAGAGACACTCTTGACTTTAACTAGTCTTCTCCCCATGCTAGATGTGATGAAAGAGCTTGTGAAGAAATCCCAAGATAGAACTATGTATATTAATGAATATGCCAATCTATGTAAACATACATGCTTGGCCCTCAACCATCTATATCTAGATCTAACACAAGATGGCCCAAATTATTTCATGTGGTGGAAAATTACTGATTTGAATGATCCTGATAATTATTTATAGTTTAATGCAAGCGGGAACTTATGCATCTTTGTACGTGGATATGAGATACAAATGTACCAATGTAAGACAACTAGGTACTCTACCAAAGAAGTAGCTATTAACACAGAATATTTTCAAGGCATTGTTAAATCTGTTGGTGATAATTTGAAGGAAATTGTAAAATCTCTTTCCTCAAAGATTCATGAAATATTCCCTCAACATGAAATACTTGAAGCCATGAGTATTGTGTATCCTCAATTTTGGGAAAACCGAGATAACCCAACATATTTTCATTCTCAGGTAAAAATCTTGATTGAACAATTTTTGAAAACTGTAACATACAATGAGCAGAAAATAGAAGGAATTTTAGAAGAAGCTAAGCTTAGAAAAAAAATGTAGGAATTTTGCAATAGCTATGAAGGACTAGTACAAATCCATGGGCAAAGACAAAGCCTTTGAACCGGGATCAATAAAAAAGGTTTGGACAAATTTAGGTCAAAGTGAAATATTACGTGGTTTGATATCATAATATTTCAAACTTGCTGATTTATGTCAAACAATGATATTGGGGTTGGTGGAGGATGAGAGAGTTTTTAGTACATTGGGGTTTTTGAAATCAAAGTTAAGAAACAAACTAGACAAGAATTTAGAAAATTGCTTGAGGATGAAAGGAACTACGTATAATGTCAAAAATTTTCCTTTTGAAAGGGCACTCACAATCTGGAGGTCCACATGTGAAAGAAGAGGGACTGGGTTGTGCAACACTCCAATTGAAAAGGCTGGTACTGGTGGCACTGGCAGTGGCAATGGGACTCAAACAAATGACATTGACAAAAATGACACAATGAATGTTGAATTTGAGACACAGTTCAAAGAAAATGAAGAGCAGACTTGGAATCAAATTCAAGATGACTCTTTTACTTTATCTGATGATGAACGTTAGTTTGAGGACCCTGAGTCGGTTTGAGAAATGGAAGAGAATTAGCAGCTTTTAGGTATTTATACTGCACTTCATGGATCAGTTTCCATTGTTCCATACTGTAGTTGATGATATTTTATATTGTATTCAATGAAATTGTGAATCATTGCACTTCATGATATTTTATTTTATATTGTACTTCATGAATCATATTCCAAAGTCAAACTGTAGTTGATGATATTTTATGTTGTATTCCATGAAATTGTGATATTTAATATTTAATATTAGTCCATTCATAGCATTTAATGAGGTGTTAGATGACGATGCCTTTGAAAGGCAAGATAAGTCAATAATGTCACGTGGCCGCTGAAACCTGGAACCTTAGAACCAAAGTCTAAAGTTTCAAAGTTTTTGAAACCTCTGACCCAACAACCCACTAACTAGAAAGATGACCAAGAAAGACTTGCAACTCAACAAAGTGAACCATCAACCAAGTCGGGGAATTGATAAGTTATGACAATTTAGAAATCCGTGAATAGATTATAAAACTCTGAGGACTAGCAACTAAGCCTATTTTTCTCCCTTATTTTGAGTCTATCATCTCTCTAGCTATAACATTTTACAAGAATTATTAATGAAATCTGATCAATGATCTTTCATTAATCTTCTTTGTCATTAATATTATGCAATATGCATTCATGTATGTTTTAATTCCAGCTCTGGTTTAATGAACTAGTTAAAGTACCTTGATTAAATCATTAAAGTATGAATTCATATAAATGTTTAGTGGATCTGCTAAGTAGTCATGGAGATTGAGTATTGATGTGTGAATAGTATTAGTAGCATATACAACAATGAACATCAACAATCGTTTAAAGTGTATCTAGAAGTTGAAACCACTGCCAGACTTTTTCTTCAAATGATATAATAAATAATACAGATAATTGAACATCAACACATTACTGAAGTCTGAATTTGAGCTTTCAAATTGATTATCACATGAAGGAATACATAGAGGCATTGGAAATGCAAAATATTGCTCAAAGACAACTCTACACGGAGCTGAGTTGGAACTTGGAAACTCATATTATCAAAAATTAAATCACTACATCACCTTTTCTAGCAACTTCCACTCTTCAGGTGTTGGAATTGTCATTTGTTCTAACTGATGCTATTTGACTTGAAGATTTGTTAACAATTCATGATTCAAATTGGAACTTGTCTTAGATTCTTCAGTCAATTTTGCATTAAGGGTTAGCAATGGTTTGATGGAATCCAAATAGGCCAACACATCTGGGTTCTGACGAAATTGGTCCAAATCAATCTTCCTTGCATCCTCCACCTTCTTTCTAAAATCATTCCATCCAATGAATCACTAATTTGTGTCAAAAGCCTTTGGTAAACCAAGATCTGTGAAGTTCCTTAACTTTTCATCCACCTTCATCTTGTCTGTAGCCAAATGCAAATATTTCTCTGTTTCACACATTCTCAAACACTTTTCAATGACAAATGACAACGTCATTAATGTAGCAAGCCGATTAGTAATCCCTTTAGATTTCAAAACATTGTCACTGGCTTTGTAGACTGTTTGTTGATTTCTCTAATGCCAACACATTTTTGTTCTCCATTAAATATTTGTTGAGCTTCTTATGATGTTGTCTGATAGCATCAATCAATTGAAACATGTCACACAAATGATCAATCCCCTGCATTATTTCATCCCAGATCTTTTGTTTCATATGCCTCATTGTTTCTCTACAAAATGAAGATAACTTATTTTGACAAGACTTAATTTCATTTTTTGCTTCCAGCAGCTCTGCCTCCAATCTTTCATCTATTTTTCTCTCCTCCAATTTTTGTTCCCACTGTGCATTTCCATTTGCAATGCAGCTTAGTCTTAATTTTTTTGAAGTGGATTTTTCCTCATCATATTTCTTGTTGCTCTCATCTAGCCTTTGCTTCAGTTCATTCACTGTAGTCTCATTCTGCTTATCCTCTTTGCTTGTTAATATAGAGGCAAATTTTTTAATTCTTTTTTCTAATTCATTGCTCTTGTTATCTGCTGCTTTCCTCTTTTCTTTCTCATTTGCTAGGTCTGCCTGTAACTTTTCAATTTGAGTCTGCAACCTTTTTTTCTCTCTATCTTGCTTTAGAAATGATGTGTACACCAATTCATTGTTCTTCTTTGATACATTAATTTTGTCAGTATTTTTGAGTCTAGAAAAATCTAATTAAAAATTGTTCACCTCGAATTCAGATGGAGCCATTTGATTTGTTGGTTGTTTTGAATTGTGGGAACAAGAATTGTGTACTACATGATTTATTTACTTGTGTCAAATGTGGGTAATACCATGGTTGTTGCAGGATCTGAAGTTAGAGCAGACACACTCTCCATCAGTTGCTTCTTTTCTTTTTTTTTCAATTCTGATTTCTTTTTAAACTCTTCAATGTAATCAAAACCCGGGGATGCAAGAACAATGGAATGCTTGAATGGAAAAGGAATAGGAGTACTTGCAGTTTCTAATGATGTCACAGCCAAAATAACTAGCATTGGGGGAGTGCCTAGAAATAAATCCTTTGTGATGGATCCACTAGTAGTGTGACTTGGAGTTGGACCTATCAAAATCCTTTGCCTCTTCTGTATTCCTTGACCGCCTGGTGTTTTTGTGGTATATTGTGTTGTCCTCTTGTGTGTAATTTTCTATTGTAGCACATGTTGACCACTACTAGTACTACTACCCATACCATCACCACTAGAGGCAGTACTAGTTGCACTAAGCCCTCCACCATGGGCATGTCCTAGTTGTGATTATGTCTGACCATGAGGATGAGGATTTGAACTTGAAGCTCTAACAAATTGACCTGTATACCCTATGTCTACTTTTTCACCTCCAACCCCAAGGCTAGATTTATCAATTGGTTTTCTATGCTCTACATCTATTACCATCCAAGGGCCTTGTCTTTGGGACCCCAAAGGGCCACCTTCATAACCCATTTTTTCAGCTATGGCTGCTCCTGTAGTAAATGCTTCTTTTGTGGGCTCACTTAAACCAAGTTTGAAATTGACATGGCTTTCTTCTTGCCTATCATCATCACTTTCTTCATCTTCTTGTTCATTCAAATGCTCTATATTCCATAATTTTCTAAACTCAAGATCTTCTTCATTATCTCCATACTCTACAAGAGCTCTTGGATCACCTAGGTCCTTCCTCATAGACCAAAAGGCAGTAATTTTTGATCATGACTAGTTTTTTTTTCTGTAACTTCCTTCTCTAGAGAATATGGCATTTTTACTCTACTAGATGGTTTATGACTTTTTTCATAAAAAAATTTGTACCTCCTAATTGTCTTTCGATGCAATGCCATAATTTCTACTAACAATTGTTCAAAAGAAATACCATTCTTAGCAACACTTTTCTCCATTGCTACTTTGACCTCATCCCAAGAATCCTTGTTTCTCAAGTTTTCAAGCAAGGGTTTACTTTGATTTTGAATTCTACTTCCATCATTCTTATTGAGCACAATCATTGATTTAATGGTGTCACATGGATCATACTACCAGTGACAGATAGCATCAAAATAAAAAAAATTCAAAAGATCATGTGCCACACTAAATGCTTTTCTCTCGAATGTCATCCCTCCACATGAAAAAAGGTAAAGAAGGAAATAAGGTCTTCTTTCCCTAACTGGTAAAGTGTCTTTCATCAGTACTCTGCATCTTCCTTACATATTCCAAAGCAAAACCCTTTTTGTCACATGTATTGGAAGTTTGTATGGCTGTACTTCTGATCCATAAAATCTTAGCACAATATATTCTTCCATTAAGTACCAATCAACCAATTGTATTTATTTTCCTAGTTGAATGCAGTTTCTACATGACATAGGCAATCTAGGCATTGGAGTATTTGTAATTGCTTGATGCAATGGAGCCAAAAAGTAGTCTACAAAATGACTGTAGTACCTTCGAGAATCATGCAACCTTATAACAGTGGTCCATTCATATACTGGAGCCATTTTCTTTTGCTTAGGATTACTATTACCATAGGGTTGAATTTGAAGCTTGTTGGTCAGAAACATTCCTCTGAACTTGAATAGAAAAAGATAGCACAAGTAGGTTGTGAACCTAAATGTCTTGGTGGAACCTCCTTTAATCATTAAAAAATGTTTATGCATGGATTCTACAATGTGCTCAATAAAATCATTTTTGGCATGTGGAACATCATAATGGATATTATACACCATTTCAAGGAGGCATGCACCCACTTCCAAATTGTTATCCAGTCTGAGGAAAAAAGCTAGCATGGAAATAGTATCCTGAACCCATGGTTTAAAAATATCCAAATCATAAGGAGGCTTATGATCACCTTTCAATTTGTTTCTATCCTGAACTATTCTATTTAAGAAAGAATTTTTCTCCATTTCATCCACTGCTTCATAATCACTAGCAAGCTTTTCTAGGTCAATGTAGACATTTCCAAATTCTTCAGTTGTAAACCCCAAGGCCAACACTTTTCCAAGTTCTACATTAATGGATAACAATTATTCTTTGCTATCTTTATTAACAATTGCTCTTTTTTTATCATCATAATTTAGGGCACAAACCATGATAAATTATGGGCAAGGGAAAACCTCATGTAACATCATGCGCCCTAATCCAGTTAACCACGGTGCACTGATACTATTATTATTAACTTGCAATTGCATTTTCTTTGTAGCCTTATTGTCAGATGAAAATCTAAGATCTGAGGTATGCCTACCATAGGTTTTAGGATCATAAATATCATGGTATTCATCAGTGAAACTTGGGGTTTTAAGCAATTTTGCATAATTTATTTTTTTATCCGACTTTGCTCTAGTGTTATTGGTGGTAGACATGCTGATACAATCAACAATATGAAATTTGTGAATTCCCTATTAGTACTTAATTTTTCATAATTCTTAAGCCTCTTAACCCTAAACCTAAATTTCAAAGTTTGACAAAATAAGATTTTAAGAAATGTCAAGCGATGAAATGTAGCCACAGGAATTCTTTAACTTACTCAGATTTTGAATTTTGATTCTTGAAGTTGAAACTACGTTGAAGCTTGAAACTGGGTTACTAGAATGGCTTTGTTGGAAGTGGAACTGTGGAACCCAGAATAGGGTGGTGCACTGCAATGAGAAAACTGAATGACATCGAAACGTCTACTTGTTACTTACGGACTACACAGTACACAATTAGGTAGTACAATGTACATGGCTGACAACATTTAAAACAAGCCATTAAAAACAATGATTTACTCTTGCATTGACAACAAATTCTAAACCGTTGATCTTTGTTGATCTAACGGTTATAGGGTGATTCCAGAGGTTTAAGTTCACAAGCGTAGCGCTCTGTGCATTTCATTCCGGAATGCAACTACAACCATACATCAAATGTTCATCGAATGGTTGAGTAATTTATGATATAAATAATAAACATAAAACATGTGTTTTAAATTTGCTTTAAAGTTTAATGCGCTAGGATTGACATCAAGGCCAAGGGGCTGGAAACTTAACATTTCAAAGGCCTTAATAAAATGAATTACAATGACACATTAATAGCGCATTGCACAACCATTAATAGCACTTAACTTACAAAGGACTTAATAAAATGAATTACAATGTCACATTAATAGCACAACCATTTATTTTATTACAACTGAATTACAATGTCACATTATTACATAGTACAAATACAAATGTAAGCGCAAGTGCCAAGCTTCTGCTAGACCGCTGGTGAAAAGTTGAAAATGTAAATGTGATACATGTATCTTTGAAAATAAATGGAACTTGTTGGGTCAACCATGAGCTCTGAAAATAAACACATGGGACTTGTCGAGGTAGCCATACGCTCTAAAAATAAATGCATGGGGAAAGGGGGCCCGATCAAACTGGGGAAATGGGAGCTATGAAGATACAAAATGTACTTAGCCCCTTTCAGAACCAGACTAATGTAGAAGATGAGGGCTAGTAAAACTGCTCCCATGCAAAAGATAAGCACTAAAATTAAATGCATGGGAATTGCCTGGGAAACCATGCAGACAATGAGAGGTAGTAAAAATGCTCCCATCTTCTACTTGCAACCTCCATGCATTGGGATAGAACTTATATCCATCAGAGCTCCTCATCCTAGTTCAAAACCTATCTGAGAAGTTAGGTGAACCAAATCAACTTCTTTCCAATTCCACCCATTCTGAACTTGAAGGAAACTGGTCTTTTACTCTGTAACTACATAACTTGAGGTAGGAGAATTTAGAGCATCCCCAATAATACCACATCATCTTCTTCCTGAATCCTTATTAAGTTATTAACCCTACAAAATGAAAACCCTTATGACAATTAAACGAATGATTTTAGTTGTGCTCACTATCCTTATTTATGGGCCAAATGTGCCGCCAAAAGTGCCACTACCAGCCTGGTACCTTGTACACCTCACACATGTCACGTGTGAGATTTGAGGTTGTGTATAATTACTACTGACTACTTAGTAATAATTGCGATTCATGCAAACCAAAAATCTAACTTAATCGGTACCTCAAGCTAGCTACATGCAAAGTTGCAAACTGTAGCTAAAGCTGACAAGTTGTCAATTTTCAAAATTGGCAGTGCCATGCAAGTTGTCGATTGTCAAAATCACTGGATTATTGACATCATCATCTATGATTCTATAGTACATTGTGCAGTTTTCAATATAAAGCTATCCAATCAATCACTCTGGCTATTAATCATATGGTATTAATCCATGCCGTAGCCCAGTACCACAACCAAATTGAGAATTTCAATAGAATAAATGAAAGGTAGAGTACTTCGATGCATTGAAAAGAGAGAATTAAATATCTCATTTTACCTTAATGATTATCAATGTCCTAGCTAATAAGTCACAATAAATTTTGCTCACTTATGAACAAAACTATATGTTAATTTCTAAAACCAATCATTAATAAAATCTCAACCATTGATTTATGAAAATCTAACGGTTTTACTATTATTCCGGAGGTTTTAGTTTGCAAGTATAGAACTTCAAGGATTTACTTCTGGAATGCATCTATATCCATCCATCAAAAATTCATTGAATGGTCCCTCTTTTAAAACAAACTTTATGCATGTGCATAATTTAAAATGGGGACATCGCTAGGTTGACGAGACTCGACCCTTAGGATTAAAGAGTTAAGATTTAAGGCTTTGTCATAAAATATTTTTGTCTAACTTAGGAAATATTAAACGGTAAACAAGAGCAGGATGACCGATAGACCTAAATAATTAATAAAATCTCAACCATTGATTTTTGAAAATCTAACGGTTCTAGTGTAGTTTCAAAGGTTTCTATTCGCAAATCTAGTTCTTGAGAGATATACTTCCAGAATGCAACTACAATCGTCCATCGAAAATTCATCGAACAGTCATTGTCTATAATGTCGTGTGGTCGTTGAAACTTGGAACCTTAGAAGCAAAGTCTGAAGTTTCAAAGTTTTCGAAACCTCCAACCCACCAACTACAAAGATGACCAAGAGAGACTTGCAACTAATTTGCACTGATACTTCGCCACTGCACTTTTTTTATTAGTTTGATATTATGTTTAAATCACCAATGTTTTTTCTTAATCATTTGAAAATAGGTTTAATTCGTGAATGAATTTTATATTTTAGTTTGAATTTTTTTTTTAATTGCCAATAAAATTATTTTTTCTGGTTTGAAAACAGGTTTAATTTTCCAATCAAAATATTTTATTGGTTTGAAAATAGATTTTAATCACCAATGGAAAATTTTTAGTGGTTTTAAAATTTTTGCATTTTTCCAGGATTTTCCATAGACTTCTAGCGATTAGAAAAGATTCACCAATGAAAATTATTTTTTTTCATGAAAAATGAAAAAATTTGCCACTAAAATTAATATTTTTATTGGGAAGTATACAAGATTCACTAGGATTTTACACCTTTGCCGAGGGGGGGGTTTCTTAAAGTTTTCCCTAGTTGGAAGCAATGGATGCACTTTTTTTTTTGCATACAAGGATGTCATCAAAGGTTTTGCTTGTCATTTTTTGTTGTCGTTGTCTATGTCCACTTGTACGTTGAGATGGACTGTCTAATTTCCAACCTACATTTGTGTTATATTTTATGCGTAGCTTGATTCAATCTATGACCTTTAATTTTCCTCAGTTGAAGCCGACAATCTCCTATTGGTTTCACGTGGGTGATAGCAATGCAAGCAAATTTTATTTATGTTTAATGAATGATTTCTTTCTTTTTCTTGACACAATCCACACTAATTTTAAATATTCATTCAATTCTGTCCTTTCCTAGAATGTGGATAGGTTTGAAATGGAAGAAGCAAGATGAATTGCAGGTGCAAGATGTACAAAATGGAGGCTCTCCCTTTTCCTCTTCCGATTTGGAATGGACTGCTATTTCTGTCAACAAGGATAAGGTTCTTGACCTTGTTGCAACAATTCCTCTTATGAGACTTGATGATTTCATTCGTGGTGAAATGTCCGTTGAAGGTTTTGAAACTAAATTTGTGTACAAGAAAACAAGAGAACCTACCACCACGTGTCCCCTCAACGACAAAACTTATGGAAATTTTTTTTTGTATCAGAGGTTTGTATCTTTCAACATTCATTTGTATGGTCAAATGATATTTTACTGTCTCTTGCTTCAACATGATGAGATGATGCCTTTTTCGCAACTACTGGTGTAAATACGGTCCTACAAACAATAGAGACCAACCTCCACCAGAGAAGAAACCACATAAGATGTTTATACAAATGCGAGGTTGTCAATACCACTTCATGGTAAAGGTTATGAATGGAAAACTCGATGTTGCCTATATTATCTACAAAGAAATGTTCCATGTTGATAAAAAAGTCAATTTTGCCATGGAATTCATGACACAAGTGGAGAGAAGCGTTTTATGTTTTCCGCTAATCTATCCGCGGAGTGCAAAAGCTATATTGAAAGCCTTTTGCTCATGGACGTTAGTGTCAATGCAATAATGGATAGACACATCAACGATCCTGTCTTATGTGGCATGATTTCAAATAGAGACCAATTCCTTACAAGAAAGGATGTAATGAATGCCCGGTGAAAGGTGCATTCTACTCATGCACAAAAACACAAAGTCGATTCAACAAGTATCCTAATATGGAGTGGATAGGACTTTGACAACTTCTTCTACTTTCAACGGCCTGATGGGAACAATACACCTTTTTTTATTGGGGTTTAGACTCCATGGATGCTGGATAGGATGTTTAGCCACTCACACAATTTAGTCATCTCAATGGATTCCAGTTTGAAACTAACAAATATGGGGTGAGGCCTTACAAAAATTGACAAATAGTTCTTCATGTTTTCAATGATCTTGCTGGCTATAAACTTGACAATGCTCACGCTGAGTTGTTCTATCTACAATTTCCATTGTATACTCTGCTCGTTTTCAACAAGCAACAAAGTGGTGTGCTGGATGTGTGGGTAGTCTCCTCATGAAACAAGACTGAGGACATCTCTGCGTGGCTACGCGTATTGCATGACCATGGAAGAAGATCCAGACCCGACTGGAAAATCAATGCATTTTTGACCGATGAGGCAACTGCAAAAATCCAAGCCATACAGTATGTGCATCCCTTTGTTCATTTGCGTACCTTTCTCATTTGCTATTTATTTTCAATGCCACTTTCTCATGCAGATGAGCAGTAAACAATATTGTTTGTATTGTCTATTAGGGCTGTCTTTCAATGTCGTGTACTTCTATGCCTTTGGCATGTGAAAAGGGCTTGGCTGAAGAATGCATATAAGTACATAGCCAAGGAAAGGGAAATGGACATCTTCTGCAGTCTTGGCATGATCATGATGGCAATCAGCGACAGGGAAGATAGCGTCACTCAGCTATTGAACTCTTTCTTTTAGGAGTTCAATGATCAGCCCCGATTTGTAGAGTACTTCAACAAGACCTGGTGCAAAGGAGAAGGTCGAATTGGTGAGTTGACAATTTTTGTCACCTTGCAAGATTCACACCATTCAAATTCTTTGATGTTACCTCTAATACATTGTGGTTTACTTGAATATTGGATTTTTTTTTCGCAGCCATGTGGGTGAAAAATTGTAGACTATTCCCACATGCTAACTAGGATACAAATGCAACCATTGAGTCATACCATTGCACACTCAAAACTCGGTACTTTTGTGATCATTCTAAAAAATGCACTAGGAGAATGGACTATTTGTATTACACACTTGTGTATAAAATGGAACCATTCTATAGGAAAAAGTAAAAGTTGCAGCATTATGGATTTTTGACGAACCAAAAGTGTTTAAATATGTGATCTAGTTTAGAGTAAGCCAAGGCAATTCCAGATGATCACTGTATTCTTGATGAAAAAAATCTTGGACGGTACTGGATGAAAAGTCAAAGTAGGTCCAACCACTACCTTGTTCGAAAATTTGGGGAGCACCTTTTTGTTTGTGACTTCCCTTGGAGTTTGCAGGGGAACACTTGCAAACATGTCCTGAAGGTTGCTGACTTGATTAAAAGATCATCTGCCATTGAAGGGGTGGTCCATGGTAAGTGAATTTCAATTTGAATTGCGTTACTTTATGGGAGTCAATTGTGTTTTACATTTTCTACTGCCTAATACAAGTTTCTTCTATGTGGTCATTTAGACAGGGGAGGTCAACCAATTGATAAAGGGATAGATTTGAATGAGACATTGTCACAGGGGGTGTAGAAGAAAACAATCCTAATGTTCTCACCCCTACACAAGCTCCTTCTATCACTCATGTATATGATGAACATGTGCTCAAAATGTCTCTTTGGAATGACATAAATGAACTCTTGAAAAAAGTGATGCATACACCACCACAGTGTCTACAATAGGTGCAATCATACACAAAATGCATGGATAGGTTTCTAGAGGACCTACGACAATCAAATGCATTGCCGTTTGAATTCATTCCCACTCCTGATGAAGCTGCAACTAGCACCGTTCGCATGCATCCATGGTTTAGTGCAAGTAGGGATCATCATCAACATGCAACCCGACGTACAAAGCCTTCCACACAACAGTCAGATCACCAAACCCCTCTGGATGACTCCTTTCCCTTCTTTGCAAACAATAGCTTGAATGTGAATGTCAATATGCAATGTGAGACTTCAGGCATAGCTGCTATGAATGTGGCAGAGGATACAATATCTAATACGAGTGACTATGAGAAAACCCATTCCAATTTCTATATTGTAATAGGAAATGGTATTGCAAATTTCTTTTTTCGAGTATGTGCTTGTACCACGTCATAAACTTTTTGATTTCTTTTTGGGCTTTTTTTGTTCACTTCAACATTCCAATATGGGGAAAGGAGTCCTTGTCGGTGTCTGTCTTTTGGGAGTGTAAACCCAATGGAAGGTATGGTTTGAATTTAATAACTATGCGTACATAAGTCCAATTTTTGGTATGACCTTATGCAATACCATGCTTCCTTATAAAAAATTGGCTACGGTGACAGGCTGATGTCGGCCAACGTGCTTGCACTCTGTTGCTTCTTCAAGATTTACTAAGGATTGCACAAGCATAGTTCAGTGAACCTTCATCTATAGGTAAGCATATTTGTTTTTTTTTACTTAGTTCAGTGAGTGGGCAATCCATTTGAGGTATTTAGAAGAGGTTGAATCAAATTTGGAAGTGTAAAGAGCAAGAAATTCAAAATCTTCCTGTGAACCCTTAACAAGGGGTTTTGAGAGTCTTGTGAGGTTTTAGACCTCCATCCCACTAATGTGGGTTTATAGGAATAATGGGATGGATTGTTTAGGGTGTAATTAGGATGTTTTAAGAAGTGTGTATGCTGAATCATGCAGGGGAAGCAAAGCGTTCAATGTTTGGTTGCTGATCTTTAGAAAATACAAAAGTTTTCCAATAAAAATGGATTCCTACAAGTTGGTAATTGAGGAAAGTGCATTCAATGGGGCTGAAAGTTTGTTCCTAAAGCATGGGAAAACATTTCTAAACATGTTTCATACGGTGGCAAAGCATGAGAAGGTTTGGAATACACTATACTATTAAACCCTCATTTGTTAGAGCTTGTTTTGTGCATAAAGTAAGGGTTTAGTAGATCAACGTTTGCTTGAGCATTTCTATTCCTAAAAGTAGATGATTCCTAATTTTTGAGACTTGTTAAAGGACTGTTTGAATTCATTAGGTATTTTTATGATGATTTAAGACCTCCTCCTTAGTAAATTTGGGCTAATTGAGTGCATTTCCAACGGTATAGTCATGTTTTCAAGTATTCTTTTCAAAACAATAACATCTAAATTTGTGATATGTTAAAGTTGGCACAAATGGGTTTTTGAAACAATAAATAGCTTATGGGGTTTCAATGTAGTTTGGATGGAATACCCGCTTTTTCCAGTTTCTGAATTTGCTACTAGGGTTGTGTTATGCCTTGCATAACCACCCCACTTTGGTCTGGATCAAAATGGGTCCCCCTTTTCTTTTGGTTTCTTTTCTTTTGGTTACTTGCTTTCCTCTTTGGAATTCTTGTGTTTTTTCCTTCTGATTTTGACTTTTGATCTATCTGATTTAATCTTGGTTCTGTCTCAAACTAAATTGGTTTTCATTCTTGTCAAGGATTCACTAAAATAATTGTAAGCAATGGTGATTTTATTATAATATGTCTTATTTGCTATTGAGAACTAATGTAGACCTTTCTTTTACAGGTTTAAATCCTCCACCTGGGAATATTTTCTAGGCGAGCTCAGTTGAATGCCATTCCTTAATGCAGTTGGTCTTAAAAATCAGTTAAGGTAAAAGTCGGCAGGACCTCAGAGATGTCATACCGATCGAAATTCATGTGCAGTTCATATCGGAAAGACACCACGCAAGGTCTCGACGACATGGAGTTTTCTATCGGCAGGAAAAGATTTCACTTCAGCGGGAGTCACCTTCTTTGCCAAGAGGTCTTGGCAAAAGTTTTAAGTCTCGCTGACAGTAAGCAAAGCAAAGCCTTCGACAGGAGTTTTCCTTTGGGAAGAAGTCTCAGCGACTTATGTATGTCTCGCCGACCGCTGCCAAAGGGATTCATGTATCGACATAGGGCTTTCTCCTCATCAAGAGGTCTCGATGAGTACATTTGGTCACATCGACAAGGCACAAGGAGGGGGATTCCGTTGGTGGCTATCGGCAGGAGAACCGGTAAGTCTCGGCGACAAAAGAGTGAGTGTGTGGAGGTCTTCACCAAGATGTGAGATGTCTATGGGACATCTCACCGACAAAGGAAAGTCACAGCGACACAAATGAGAGTCATCGTAGGTCCTGCTGAAGGGTCAGTCTTCAGTAGGACATGGTGGGCTCGATATAAGGTCACACCGAATACATTTGGTCACACCGACAGGGTACAAGGAGGGAGGTCTATCGGTAAGACCACAAAAATGTCCCGGCGATAGCAGGATTCGGCAAAGGAAACTTCGGTTGGCATAAAGTCTCACCGACCGAAGGAGGTATTGCCGATAAGGAGGAGCTCATGGAGAGGAAGGGCACGCGCCAAGAGGTCTCAGCGAAACGTAGGAGTCTCAACGATGTGCTGGGAATGAAAGAAATGCATGTCGATATAACTGAAGAGGAGTCTCCCTGACATAAAAGGTTGCCAAAGAATGATGAATTCGGCATAGTGTTTGGCTAAAAGGCGAAGGTCACACTGAAGCAAAGGAGCCCAAAGAGAACAAAGAGAGCTTGGGAAGACTCAAAACGAATGCAGTGGGTTTGGTAGGATGTCCTGCCGATCCGAGAGAGTCTCAACTACACGGAGGATGAGCTCGCCAAAGGATATGAGACTCGGTGTAATGTCTCACCAACTCATAAAGGTCACGCTGAAAGGAAGAAAATGGGCTCAGCCAAAATGAAAAAGGAGTTCGCTGAGGGTCTTGTCGATAGCGATGGATTTCCCAGTAAAGGAGGATATCGGGAGGACTCCAAGAGAAAACACGAGCTTCGCCATGTGGTCTCAGCGAAAGGATGGAGTCTTGTCGATGGTCTTTTGGAGCTCGATGTGACTTCTGTAGCCCGCCGAGACATCTCACCGACTATCTCGTGTCTTGTCAATGGCTGCCCGATGGTAAAATCACATCGGGGAGACACAAGAGGTGTCTCACCGACATGCAATGCTAGGCCGACCATTTTTGACCACCGAAGAATCCTACGTGGCCGATGATTGCCCAATCAGGTGGGTCCCTTTCTGAGAGCAGGTGGTGATGGATTGAATGTTCAGAAGAGCAAGGAAGCCCGAGGGCTTTTCTGGGAGGATGGTCAATATACAGAGAAGTCTAGGACATGAGGGAAGCTGAAAGAAAGATGAAAGATCAGTGACTCACAGGGACAACTGTGGCTACTGTTGGTGAGAAGATAGATTGATATTAATGATGATCTTTTGAGCATTCAAGGAAAATTGCAAGGGGAGTTCAAAGATGAACACCAAGACAAAAGAGTAAATGTAGCAGCTGCCAGAAGATCAAAAGGACTTTTCCTAAGGATATAAATTCTTCGTGAAGCATGGACAACAGGGCTTCCACATTGAATACACATTGACTCTTTTAAAAGGATCGGAGGGCCGACCTTCATGTAGTAAAAGTAGATATTTTGTAAAACCCTAGTGCAAGGGACAACACATTCAAGTTGGTACATCCTATATATAAGGCATACTTGCCTTTTGGTAAATGTCAAAACTTTTGGAAGGAAAACAAAGCTTTGTTAGAAAGATTTAAAAGAAAGTTAGGACTGTTAGGAGTTAGTCAACTAGCAGAAGGAGAGAGTTGCATCTTGATTCTGAGTAATAAGAGCTTCTCTTTGTCTTCTTGATTAGCAGTAAGATTTTAGTACAGGCGGTAATGTATTCTCTAAGTTCTCTTAGTGCAGTTGGAGACAATCTGGAGCTTGAGATTCTCTGTACACTGGTGATGGTGCCAGCTTTGTAAATATTATTTATCTGTTTTAATAACAATAGAAACAATCAGAGTTTAATCTACTTCATGTTGTGTTCTTGAATGATATTTGTCTTAATTTGATCATTCGATTTGTGAAGTCTTCAAGGAATGAAATATTGTTTTATGTTTTACTTAAATGGTAATTAAAAGCTGTTATGCGAATTAGCACTGAGAATGAAAGAGGCTATGTGTCAATCACAAGCTTATCTTGTTCTGCAATTTTAATCTATAATTCCTTGAAGTTAACAAGTCTGGTTATGATTAGATGAACTATTGATCTTTTCTGTTTCAAAACCCTGACCTATCTTTTGATGTTTCTTTAAAACCCCTATTAGAGTAGGTTTTATTTCATGCTCAATCTTAGAACAATCCAGAAGCTCAACACCAATAGGCCCCTTGAATATTACTATTGCATTGGCCACTGAATAACATCAGCACAGTTGAGAACCAACTACAAGGACCTTGGGAGCTAAGGCATCCATGTGTTGCCTTTCTCTTTTAGGAGAAGTAGAATAGCAATATTCTACTTGCATTGTTGTGGTGACAAAATTACCATCAATAGGAACTGGCGCTAGAAGGTGGGCTCTGAGTGACAAACAGGATAAAGCTGGGTCGTCTTCCTCAGAAAGGCCCTATAGAGTTCTTCGGTCAGCTGGGAATCCATCATCTTTTATAAAACTCAAGACCCCAACAAGACATAAGCATCACAAAACTAGGGCAACCATCATACCACCCTTACCAGCTCCACTCACTCCACTAGGATTTTCACCAATACCCCAGTGGATACCCATTTATCCATCCTCCAATTCATCTCAATTGTCATCACAGCTATTCAACCCATACAATAGTTGGCTCAACCACCACCGCCGCCACCAATGGCATTCTTTCAGCATAATCCCTCTCCATTGGGGACTATCCCTAGAGGTTTTCACGATATGCCCAAAAACCCTGAGAAATTCTGCCCTAAGTACATTCATGGTGAGTCAAGGAGTGCTGAAGAGCATATACAAGCTTTTAAGGATGCTTGTACCCGAGCTCAAATAGCTCATCATGATGTAGTTTGCAGGCTGTTCCCTTATTCCTTAGGGGACATGGCATACAATTGGTATCTCAATCTTCCTCAAGGCTCTATTCTATCCTGGACAGATTTGGAAAATGCTTTCATCAACCAATTTAGAGTCTATGTGGACGCAGCCCTTCTGTATCACCAATTCGCCACCATTAGGAAGGAGCCATGTGAATCCCTGCCCTTGTTCAATACCAGGTTCTAAAGAATGTATAGGAGGCTGCAGGATCCCTATCTAGTTACCAAGGATAGTGCCATTCAGGCATATTTTAGGGTTATAGACCCTTTGCTGGGATTGTTCTTACAAAGAACTTATCTGCCAGCGGATATTGATACCCTATCCAAGGTTTATCATTTAGCCATTAAGTTGCAGCAACAGACCAACTCTCAACCAAGTTTGGGGGGGTTTTCCTTTAGTAGGGTATTAGACGCCTAGTATACCCCCTTTATTCAATACTGTTCCAGGGATGTCTCCTTCCCACTATGGGCCTACGTCTGAATTACAAACCCAACCACTAGTTCCATTCTTTACTAATAGGACTACTGACCCCTTTCAACAACCTCGGGGTCCCCAAAGTCTTCATCACCAAGTTGGAACTACAAGCCATGTTGATCAACCACCTATGGCTAAGGCTGTTGAAAGTGAAAAGACTACTCAACTCACCAATGAAGTAGAAACCTTGAAGAAAAAGCTGTCCCAAGTCACTAATGACATGGCTCAGCTTAGGTTGAACCCATCTCAGAATCAGGGTAATTCCCCTAATCAAAACAACAACAACCAGGGCTCTTATCAAAACAATAACAACTACAATCAGAGAGGTTATCAAAGCCAAAATAGAGGGTACAACCAGAGAAAAAATAACAACAGGCAATGGAATACGGGCCCCAATAATGGTGGAGTTCCTCATGATTATCCAACAAATGAGGAGAGATCACATACTGCAAATGTGGCCGATTTGAATTTCATGACCAATTGGTGCAGGCTGCATGATATAGCAATCCATTCCGAGGTGAATTTCCCTCAAATGGAGAAAATTGTCAAAATGGCACATGAAGATGCCCATACATTCCAAGGGAATTCAAACAAAGGAGGTGACTCAATGGATACTGCCATGACTTATGAGCTCTTTGAGGAGGATCTTTCATTCCCGAGACAAGAAGAAAATGAACCTGAGGAAGATTCACATGATGCTCAAGCCTTTCAGTCAAAAGGAGGACACTTCCTGAGAAATCAAAGTAAGGGTCCATTTACTACATCAGTACCCCTTAATCATATGGTGCCCCCAAATCAAAGTGCTGATAATAACCCTTCTCCACCAAAGGGCCCGTCGGACCCCCATAACAAGGGTAATCCCTCTGCTGTTTTCAAAAGTAATCCAAGTTTTAATGTAGAATTTGACATTGTTTCTGAGATGCAGAATCAAAAAAATTCTTTGTCATATTTTGACATTTTGAAGTGGTGCCCTACTCAAAGGGAGATAGTGTTGAAAGCTCTGGAACAAGTAGATAAGGCAAAAGGAAAGACCAAGGTTACCTCCCTCGCAGACATGAATGCGGCCTTATACAGAAGCAAAGTAGGTACTCCTCCTTTCCTTTTAAGTTTAAGAATTTCTGGCAAGAACTTACATAACTGTTTATTGGATTCAGGAGCTTCAGGAAATGTCATGCCATTTTCCATATGTAAGAAGTTAGGATTAAACCCCATTCAAACCAATAAGAAAGTCATTCATCTAGACAAAATAGAGGTCAATGTAGTGAGAGAATTAAAGAACATACATGTCCAAGTTGGCTCTGATCCTAGGATCCTAACTAACATTGACATTCAGGTAGCTGATATCCCTGAGACCTATGGTATGCTACTAAGCCAAGATCTGATGAAAAATTTAGGGGGATATCTCTCCCTGGACTTTTCACATATGTGGCTATCATGGAAAGGGATTCCTAATCAGATTAGGATTGAAAGTGAGCCTCGCCTTAAGCATATCATCACTGAGTACGATTTTCCTAATGAGGTAGCTTACTTTGAGACTGAAATAGGGGTTTATAAACAAGAAAAAATTCTAACCTTCTCAGTTCTCAATGCCAAGGACATGCTAAAACTAAAGTTCCCTGACCCCACGATTAATGAAAATCAACAAGCCCTGATTAGAAAGCTGCAACAAGACCAACTGGTCTTAGGAGAAGACACCAATTTATTAAGTCTTTTACTCCCAAATTGGTGCAGGGTACACTACCAAAACCACTCTGAATTGACGTGTCAACTCTGTATGGACACCTTAGGTTGTATTCCTCAAGCTGAAAAGAATAGCTCGAGGCATTTCGAGACAATTACAGACCACTTTCTATTCGAAGTCCAAGAAGCAACCATGCTAACCAGGGATAAGGTTCCTTCAATAGGATTTCTTTCTCAAATAGATCCCACCTCGAATATATTCCTGAATAAGGATGTTGATAAAGAGCAGCCCCAAGGTTGGTTTGATACCCCTACACTCATAAATGAAACAAAACTCAAGGAGTCAACAAAAGGGATAAATGATTGCCGGGAAAATAACCAGAGGTCAGATGATACAACTGAGTCAGAATTGCAAAGTATACCTAGAGAATCTTTAGAGAATTCTTCCCCTGTGATTGGTCACAAGGATCAGGAACTCCCACCTTTGGTTGATCCTATTCAAATACCTGTGAAAACTTCAAAAAGATTACCCCTTGCTTCTGATCAGTTGTGGACCCTAACCTTTGATGGATCTAAGTCCAAAACCAGTTGTGGTGTTGGAATTGTACTAACCAGCCTGAAAGGGAAAGTTTTTCTTTGCCTCTTACAGGTTGCAATTTAGGTGGACTAATAATGTTACGGAATATGAAGCTCTAGCTCGAGGATTAATGTTTTCACACAAGAAGAAAGTTACAGCCCTGATGGTCAAGGGAGATTCAAAAGTTGTTATCAAGCAAGTGCACAGCCAGTACACCTGCCACAATAAAAGGATGGCAACATATAGAAACAGGGTATGGAATCTGATCAAAGACTTCGATGCATTTGGGATCGACTTAATCCCTAGAGAAGACAATCAGGTGGCCGATTCACTCGATGTTGCTACAAGCATCTTGGAGCCTATGCAAGGCTCCAAATTCAAAAGATTCTCAGGAGAACTGATGTCCACCCCAGCTGTTCCTTAAAATATCAAGAACTTCCAGGTCTTTGATGATGATTGACATATCCTTGCTTTCCTGGCAAGTTCAGATGTTTTTGAAGGACAAATTATAGATGAATCCAACAAGGATCAGGGAGATTGGAATCCTGAGGAATGTGATACAGAAGGAGTCCTTAATTTGAAAAGTAATAGCATTCCCAAGGGAATGGTGGCATTGGAGAGAATTTTTGACTCAGATCTGAAGGCTCAAGAAAAGATATTAGCTGAAGGCAAGGGAGGTGAATATGAAATGGTTAACCTAGCTGACTCGGGTCTTGAAAGGAATGTCTACATAGGGAAGGCCTGCCCTGAAGCAATTAGAAAAGACATATTGAGGGCACTAAAAAGGGATATTACTGCGATTTCCTGGGGGTATCAAGACCTCCAGACATTTGATTCTTCTATCATGACCCACACTATCCCCTTAAAGCCTAAGGTTAAACCTTTCCGACAGAAGCAGCACCCTGTCAATGCCCTGATTGAGCCATTGATCTACAAAGAAGTTCAAAAGTTGTTATCTGCAAGGATAATCTTCCCTGTGCACCATTCAACATGGGTAGCCAACCTAGTTCTAGTCCGCAAGAAAAATGGGGAGATTAGGCTGTGTGTTGACTTTAGAAATCTGAATAGAGCATCAGAAAAGGATAACTATCCGCTTCCTGCTCTGGATGAAGTCTTGCAGACTATTAATGGAGCGCAGATGATGTCTTTCCTGGATGGCTACTCAGGATACAATCAGGTGATGGTCAACTGCGAGGACAGGATGAAAATGGCTTTCACTACCAAGTGGGGGATGTTCACATACAGAAGGATGCCATTCGGCCTGATAAATGTTGGAGCTACTTTCCAGCGCGCCATGGACATAGCTTTCAAGGACCTGATTGGAAAATGTATTATTGTTTACATAGATGACCTAACAATATTCTCCAAGGACCGATTAAACCACACTGCTGACTTGGCCAAGGTTCTGGAATGATGCATCCAGTATGGAGTCTCATTGAATCCAAAAAAATGCATGTTTGGAGTCACAAAGGGAAAGCTTTTGGGACATATAATCTCTAAAAGGGGAATATCAATCAATCCAGACCGAGTCAAGTCCATTTTGAAGATCAGCCAGCCAGGAAGTAAGAAAGAAATGAAGTCTTTCTTCGGGAAAATTAACTTCGTGAGAAAATTCATCACGGGATTTGCAGAGATTGTAAAGCCATTAAACCAAATGATGAAGAAGGATGCTAGAACAGAGTGGATAGAGGAGGCGAAGGCCGCATTCGTGCAGGTCAAGTGGTCTATTTCAGAAGCACCCGTGCTTGCTAGCCCCAATTACCTCAAGCCGTTCTACATTTACTCTTTCGCCTCTGAGCATTCATGCGCGACTGTATTAAGTCAACGACAAGAAGAGGCAGAGGAGAGACCGATTGCATTCATGAGCTCTCCATTCAAAAATGCGGAGATCAAGTACCCACCTCTGGAGAAGCAAGCCTTTGCGCTGGTTCGGGCCGTCAAGAAATTCTAACATTACATCATTCGAAGTCAAGTCGTCGCTGTAGTTCCTGATGCGGCTGTGAAGTCCCTGCTGATGCAAAGCGAGCTAGGGGAAAGAAGAGGCAAGTGGATGGCTATCTTGCAAGAATTTGACCTGGAAATGCGTCCCATGAAATTAGTCAGGAGCATGGGTTTATCCCAGTCCATGGCGAATGCCGGTGATAATATTGTCTGTCAACAATACACAACCCAATCCTTTTCCGATGATCCCTGGTATGCTGATGTTGTCCACCTGATGCTTAACAATTGATGTCCGGACGGGATGAATTCAACTCAAAGGAGAGCTCTGAGACTGAAGAGTTCTCATTATATGTTCAAAGGAAGTTTGCTATATAGGAGGAACTTCAAAGGAATATACCTGAGGTGCCTTGATCATCAAGAGGCCAAGCAAGTAATCTCTGAGTTTCATGGGAAACATGGTATAGGTCATGGTTCTGCAGATTCGTTGGCACACCAGATTCTCCAATCTGGTTATTATTGGCCCTATGTATTCAAGGACAAACACCAGCATGTGAGGACATGTCACACTTGCTAGGTTTCTGCACCAAGGGAATGCTATGTAGCCATGCCACTACAGACCATTTACGACGTAAGGCCATTTGCCCAGTGGGCACTAGATTTCATTGGAGTGATTAACCTGAATTCCTCTACAGGACATAAGTTTATCTTGACTGCTACTGATTACTATACGAGGTGGATAGAGGTCATACCTTGCAAAAACATCACAACTGAGGTAGTGATTAGGATCCTCACCGAATGTATCACTACGAGGTTTGGAGTACCCTTCGCTCTGGTATGTGATAATGGTTCCAATTTTTCTTCTGCTGAGTTTATTCCTTGGGCCTATGATCACAAGATCGTCTTGAAGTATTCCTCAAACTATTATCCGCAAGGCAATGGAGTTGCAGAGTCTACCAATAAGAATCTCTTAAGGGTGGTTAAGAAACTATTAGAGCATAACCCTAGAGACTGGCACACCCAACTTAGATTCACATTATGGGCAGATAGGACTAGGATTAAGGCTACCTTAAACACCTCACCATTCAAGCTGGTATATGGCCAAGAGCCTGTCTTTCCCATCCACCTGCAAATACCTATTTTGGAGTTCATGCAAAAATTTTACTCCAGTGACAATAGGATAGAGGTAAGACTAGTTGCTCTATTAAAACTAGAAGAACAAAGAGATGCTGCTTTACAATAGTTCTTCAGACATCAGTCTATTGTCAAACGCTGCTTTGAAAAAAGAGCCAAGATAAAAGCTTTTAGGATATCAGACCTAGTACTGTTATGGGATAAAGCCAATGAAAAGAAGGGCAGCCATCAAACGTTTGAAAAACTATGGCTGGGTCCTTATCAAATTGCTGAAATCCTAGGGGAAAATGCTTTCAGACTGAGTAGCTTAACTAGGGAGCTTGTTCCTTTGCCTGTTAATGGGCAATTCCTCAAGCACTATTTTGAATCATGAGGCTTGTTAAATTTTTGTTCTGTATATAAGTTTTCGTTGTTCTTTATGTAAGTAATTTATTTTGTCTCCTGTTTGTAGATAATCTGCGATTATGTATATAGCTTTTGTATTTTGGTTTGTAAGAAATTTTTTCCTTTATATAGGTAGCTTGCTGCTCCTTGTGTAAGTAATTCGCTCTTTGTCTCTTTGCAGTCTGCTGTTCTTTGTTTGAGTTTAGCTTTCTCTTTGTATATTTGTTTCTATCTCCTTTTGTTTTATTTGTTTTTTTGTTGTTTTCTGTTTGTTCTGCTCTTTGGGGGGGTTGATCCATTCTTTCATCTGAAGCTGTGGGTTGTTATCTAAAGCGTACTATGGTCATTAGGAGAGAAGTGGTTTAGATATTTTCAGGTTATCTGATTCGATGATTCTGTCCTAAATTCTTTTTTTCATGTTTGTTTTCAATAAAGGTAGTGGAAAGTTTTTCAAGAACAAGGTGCCAAGTAAGTAGCATTCATCAGTTCCCCTGAATTTGTCACAAATCCTTAAAATCATCTCCCCTTCTAGTAGTGTATTTATCCTAGGATGATAGTATAGTAAAATTTGAGTGAAAAATTCGACTTCCAAGTGTTGATTATGAGGTCCATTGTAGTTTTCAACCTAGATCAAATATTAATCATCTGACATATTGAAAAAAAAGCATAATTAAATGAAATATCTGAAACTCCAAAAGAAAAGAAAAGAATTATCAAAAGAAGAAGAATCAATATGAATGGGTGATTCTAGTATCTCTACCGGGGCTATGGATGCCTGACTAGTAGTAGAGCAATGCTGTGAGAGAACTAGAGGTATCTCCGTCGGGGCTATGGATGCTTGACTGGAAGCGGAGCAATGCCCAGGATATCATTGCACGAAGGAAATCAACTCATGTAGCCAAAATTTTACACATTGTTATTCAAAAGATGGAGACCTTTATGAAAGGAATGATCCACTATCAAGCACACACATAGATTTAGGGGTAGCCATTGTTTGACTTACATTTGAGATTTTAGCTCTACCTTGCTTGTTCTAACTGACCTAATTGGAGTTGTGATGTTCATGAACCAAGAGTTCTGGGTAGATGAATCCTTCGAATTCATGAAAATGGTTAAACCATTTTCCCAGCCGAGTCGCCATTTGTTATTCCTTGCATAACCACCCCACTTTGGTCTGGATCAAAATGGGTCCCCCTTTTCTTTTGGTTTCTTTGCTTCTGGTTACTTTCTTTCCTCTTTAGAATTCTTGTGTTTTTTCCTTCTGATTTTGACTTTTGACTTTTGATCTATCTGATTTAATCTTGGTTCTGTCTCAAACTAAATTGGTTTTCCTTCTTGTCAAGGATTCACTAAAATAATTGTAAGAAATGGTGATTTTATTATAATATGTCTTATTTGTTGTTGAGAACTAATGCAAACCTTTCTTTTATAGGTTTAAATCCTCCACCTGGGAATATTTTCTAGGCGAGCTCAGTTGAGTGCCATTCCTTAATGCAGTTGGTCTTAAAAATCAGTTAAGGTAAAAGCCGACAGGACCTCAGAGATGTCATACCGATTGAAATTCATGTGCAGTTCATATCGGCAAGACACCACGCAAGGTCCTGGTGACATGGAGTTTTCTATCGGTAGGAAAAGATTTCACTTCGGCGGGAGTCACCTTCTTCGCCAAGAGGTCTTGGCGAAATTTTTAAGTCTCACTGACAATCAGCAAAGCAAAGCCTTCGGCAGGAGTTTTCCTTCGGGAAGAAGTCTCGGCGACTTCTATATGTCTCGCCGACCATTGCCAAAGGGATTCATGTATCAGCATAGGGCTTTCTCCTCATCAAGAGGTCTCGACGAGTACATTTGGTCACACCGACAAGGCACAAGGAGGGGGATTCCATTGGTTGCTATCGACAGGAGAACCGATAAGTCTCGGCGACCAAAGAGAGTGTGCGGAGGTCTTCACCAAGACGTGAGATGTCTATGGGACATCTCACGGACAAAGGAAAGTCACAGTGACACAGATGAGAATCGCCGTAGGTCCTGCCGAAGGGTCAGTCTTTGGTAGGACATGGTGGGCTTGATATAAGGTCTCATCGAATACATTTGGTCATGTCGACAAGGTACAAGGAGGGAGGTCTATTGGTAAGACTACAAAAATGTCCCGGTGACAGCAAGATTTGGCAAAGGAAACTTCGGTCGGCATAAAGTCTCACCGACCGAAGGAGGTTTTGCCGATAAGGAGGAGCTCGCGGAGAGGAAGGGCACGCGCCAAGAGGTCTTAGCGAAATGTAGGAGTTTTGACGATGCGCTGGGAATGAAAGAAATGCATGTCGGTATAACTGAAGAGGAGTCTCCTCGACATAAAAGGTTGCCAAAGAATGATGAATTCGGCATAGTGTCTGGCCGAAAGGTGAAGGTCACACACAAGCAAAGGAGCCCGAAGAGAACAAAGAGAGCTCGGGAAGACTCAGAACAAATGTAGCGGGTTCGGTAGGATGTCCTGCTGATCCAAGAGAGTCTCAACGACACAGAGGATGAGCTCACCAAAGGATATGAGACTCGGTGTAATGTCTCACCGACTCATGAAGGTCACGCCGAAAGGAAGAAAATGGGCTCAGCCAGAATGAAAAAGGAGTTCGCTGAGGGTCTTGTTGATAGCGATGGATTTCCCTATAAAGGAGGATGTCGGGAGGACTCCAAGAGAAAACACAAGCTTCGCCATGTGGTCTCAGCGAAAGGATGGAGTCTTCCTGATGGTCTTTTGGAGCTCGATGTGACTTCTGTAGCCCACCGAGACATCTCATCGATTGTCTCGTGTCTTTCCGATGGCTGCCCGATGGTAAAATCGCATCGGGGAGACACCGGAGGTGTCTCACTGACATGCGATGCTAGGCCGACCACTTTTGACCACCGAAGAATCCTGCATGGCCGATGATTTCCCAATCAGGTGGGTCCCTTTCTGAGAGTAGGTGGCGACAGATTGAATGTTCAGAAGAGCAAGGAAGCCTGAGGGCTTTTCTGAGAGGATGGTCAATATACAGAGAAGTCTAGGATGTGAGGGAAGCCGAAAGAAAGATGAAAGATCAGTGACTCACAGGGACAACTGTGGCTACTGCTGGTGAGGAGATAGATTGATATTAATGACAATATTTTGAGCATTCAAGGCAAATTGTAGGGGGAGTTGAAAGATGAACACTGAGATAGAAGAGTAAATGTAGCAGCTGCTAGAAGATCAAAAGGACTTTTCCTAAGGATATAAATTCTTCGTGAAGCATGGACAGTAGGGATTCCGCATTGAATACACATTGACTCTTTTAAAAGGATTGGAGGGCTGACCTTCATGTACTAAAAGCAGATATTTTGTAAAACCCTAGTGCAGGGGACAACACATTCAAGTTGGTACATCCTGTATATAAGGCATACTTGCGTTTTGGTAAAGGTCAGAACTTTTGGAAGGAAAACGGAGCTTTGTTAGAAATATTTAAAAGAAAGTTAGGACTGTTAGGAGTTAGTCAGCTAGCAGAAGGAGAGAGTTGCATCTTGATTCTGAGTAATAAGAGCTTCTCTTTTTCTTCTTGGTTAGCATTAAGATATTAGTACAGGCCATAATGTATTCTCTAAGTTCTCTTAGTGTAGTTGGAAACAATCTGGAGCTTCAAATTCTCTATACACTGGTGATGGTGCCAGCTTTGTAAATATTGTTTATCTATTTTAATAACAGTAGAAACAATTAGAGTTTAATCTACTTCATGTTGTGTTCTTGAATGATATTTGTCTTAATTTGATCATTCAATTTGTGAAGTCTTCAAGGAATGAAATATTGTTTTTGTGATAGGTCAAAATAGAGGGTTAGAAATCAAGCAACAACTAAAAAGAGTGCAAATAAACAACTAAAAACAACCTACACCTCAAGATTAGCCTAAGTTTGAAACAATGCAAGACAAAGCAACGAAATGAAACTTTATACCTTGCGTTGAGTCGATCCTTTGGTTGGCCCTTCGATCTTGGATGTGTATGCTCCTTGGATGGCAAGATGCAAGCTAGATGAGGATGTGAAGATGGATGCAAGTGGATGAAAACATGAAAATGGCTAAGTATAAGTTGAGAAACAAAATTGCAAGAGTTTGGCTAGCAAAATGATCTCCCCAAAATGAGAGAAAAGAGGGGGTATTTATAGATTTTTGGGAAATCTTAGGGGAAATGGACGGTTGAGATTGATCCACCAAATATCAAGATGTAGGGCTAAGGTGAGTTGAGAACTCACAAGCCCTCACATCTTGACATGTGGCATGTGAGATAGCCCTAAAAGGTGAAGTGGACATGAGGTGGAAGGAGAAGGACATGACATGGAGAGGGGTACAAAGTACCTTGGGATTGGACAAGATCTCCTCATAAAGGAGGTACTTGTCCCCATGTGGGTGAGAGGACATGTGAGGAATTAAAAATTCCTCAAATATTCTCATGGGGAAGAGAGGAAGGAATTTAAAATTCCTTAAATGCATTGGGGATTAAAAGGTGAATTAAAAATTCACATAGGGAAGGGAGATGCCTTGTCAAAAAAGAAAAGCATTTAATAGGGTTGACTAAGGACACATGTCATAAAGGACATGGGGAAGAGAAAAGGAATTTAATATTCCTTGGAGGGATAAAAGGAATTAAAAATTCCTTGAGAGGTTGATTAGGCTAGTTAGTGAAGGATTAGAGGATGGTTAGGTGGCTAAGAGAGATTAGAGGCCAACTTGCAAAAGTTGGAGGATGTGACACATCCTAATCAAGGATTAGGCATGTGCACATCCTAATGATGGGATTAGAAGAAGGATTAAGATTAGGTAAAAAAAGATGGAGGATGTGACATGAGGAGGAATTAAATAAATGACATATTTATTTAATTCAATTGGTGGAAGGAGGATTAAAGAGATAAGGTATTATTGATTAAATATCTTAGGGATTTGGCAGAATTAAAGATATTAATTAAATAATAGTAGTATTACTTAATTAACGAAAATAAGACGAAGGGGATGAATTTGGATAAATTAATTGTCCAAATTTAGACATCTACAGTTTTATGTTTTACTTAAATGGTAATTAAAAGCTATTATGCGAATTAGCACTGAGAATGAAAGAGGTTGTGTGTCAATCACAAGCTTATCTTATTCTACAGTTTTAATCTATAATTCCTTGAAGTTAACAAGTCTAGTTAAGATTAGATGAACTATTGTTCTTTTCTGTTTCAAAACCCTGACCTATCTTTTGAAGTTTCTTTAAAACCCTTGTTAGGGTAGGTTTTATTTCATGCTCGATCTTAGAACAATCTAGAAGCTTAACACCAACAGGCCCCTTGAATATTATTGTTGCATTGGCCACTGAATAACATCAGCACAGTTGAGACCCAACTACAAGGACCTTGGGAGCTAAGGCATCCATGTGTTTCCTTTCTCTTTCAGGAGAAGTAGAATAGCAATATTCTGCTTGCATTGTTATGGTGCCAAAATCGCCATCAACAGGTTGGAGTCTTGGATGCATGAAATTATGAATCTGGTAAAATAAAGTTGGGAGGCAGAATATTTGGATTTTTACTATCATAGTAAGGTTGGTTAAAGGTATTTCAAGGCTTGATAAGGGTTTCCAAGTAAGAATTAGTGATGGGTCACCTTTTGTCTTATGGAAAACAAGGTGTTATGAAGGGTAAATTGGGCTTGTGGAATGTAAGGATTGGTTCAAGATTTTTTAATCAGGTTTTGGTTTTTGATTCAGTTAATGAAATGGTAATGAATGTATTTCAAGGTCTGTGGAGAGCTTTACAGCTAGTTTGGATGATTGGTTGTCTTAATTTCCTTGTTTGGAATATTGTTGGAAAGAGAAGTTATTTGGTGAATGCTGGTAGTGATGAGTTCTCTAATCAGGTTTATGCTATGGTTTAGTCAGTTTGATGAAGGTTAAGATGTATTTGAATCTACTAAAGGTGTAGAATACTAATTTGGTGAAATTGATGAATTTTGATGAAAAGATAAGTAAGTTTGTTGGTTTATCTTCTCAATTGTTGTTTGGGTCTACAAACCTATTTCCTCTACTTTACACACCAATAACTTACTCAATAATCCAAATCTTGAAACTTTCAAACACCTATTATACCCAACTCAAACATACTACAAAACTTCAATAGGTTCTTTTGGAACAAACACTTCAAACTAGCTCTTTTTCGATGTCCTAGACCCCAAAATAGGCCTATTTTACAAAGAGACTCATATTTAAACTCTTCCAAAACATGAAATTTTGATGGGGCAGAATTAAATAGTCACCAATACCACCAAATCCATAATTAGTTTTGGAAGATATGCTTCCCAAGACACTATTTCACTAAACCCTCATTTTGAGCTATTTTCATGAGGATTTTATGGAAATCAATGTTCCCAAGCTTCCCACTCTTTAAAAACTCTTCAAACAAAGCTATTTAAGCCTATAAAAACTTAATCTAACCTTAAACTTTTCTGCCCAAAAGTTTCATAGACATTCACTTACTAAAACCACCATATTTCACCTAAAACCACTCATTCTTGCCATGCATGGCAACACACAAAATCACCTACAACACCTTCCCAGCTCTTGCAAACTCACAATTTTTTTTTTCAAACCTATTAACAACTACCATGGCCATTCCATCAAGCTACAACTCATACAATAGATGGAACGACCATTTTTTTACAATATGAAGGCCTTAAAACCCTTAAATCTAGTTATACTCGCAGGTAGTCTTTTTGCTCTCAGATGCGTAAATCTCAGTGAATCTTCACAAGAATGGAACCAAAATAACCTTAGTTCTATCCTTCACCAGATCAAGTCAACCTCTGAGCAATATAGCACCTGTACGACTTTCTACAAAGTCAGGAAAAGTGCAGATTTGAGTGTAAAATACAAAAATCTCAAGGAAGAATAGAGTTTTTCATTGAATTTTTTCAATATTATTCCAGTCTCTTCTGTTACAAATGAAAAGGCCTTTAAAAAGGAATTAACAATCTTTACCATGCAAAATTCCCACTAACTCCATCGGTTGCATTATGGAGACCCACTATCTATACCTGAAACATGCAAACTAGCTGGCAATAAATGCAAGATTTTGCATGCTTTGCAATTTTAGCACTAATGACCCCACTAACCTATGTATTTTTGAGATCCTTTTATTAATTATTGTAAAATCCTTCAAGAATCATTTGTTCAAGTGTATTCCATGCTATTGAAACTATGTGGAAGGACATAGAGTCACTTTTAGTTGTGGGTCTCTATGTTGACAAGTTTGATCAATCTCAAGAAGTCTAAACAGGCCTAAATTGCAAAACACTAATCCATTTTTATGAGCATTGTTACAAAAAAAAGTTATCCTATCTTTTGATATGTGTTTAAACATCTTAAGGGGCATCTGAATATATGTGTGGAATTCAGTTTGATGATTTGGTTCAAAATATACGGTCTGACAGACCTTATTGCAGGGTTACCAACCTAGGACAGTATTTGTATAGTGTGTAATCTTCTACTTGGAAAGGTCATTAGATCATGGTGAGTAGACCTAAAAGGGTGGTGTTTGAATGTTTGGTTGTGAGGATTTAACTCTATTGAGACTGAAACTAAAAGTTGCCTTATGATTGAAAGGTGTTTTGAAAGGTGGTTGCCTAGAAAAGCAGTTGACGAAAACCCATTGTGGTGAAAAATGTTTACAGTAGATTGAGTTTGAGAAATTTATATCTTTGAACCCCTTAGCACTGCATCAGTAGTTATGCAATGTGAAGTAACTACATAACTACTTAGGTTGACTTTGTAAAAAACTATATTGTAAATGATATTTTCTCATCTATCAACATCTAGTTATTAGTTATGCAATGTGAAGTAATGCTTTGAGTTAGAAAGATGTGCAATGCAATGAATGTAATCAGCGATATGAATATAAAGTACAAAAATTTATTTTCTACAATTCATTAGTTAAACTCATCTAATTGCAACAAATAGAATGCTCACATTATTTGCCATGTTGGAAAACACACTGTCCCTACACAGTTAGTTCCTTATGAAAAGTTTTATTTCACTTTGAATTTTTTTAGCAACTATTTTGTGCAGTCCAAATGTCCTTTCTACCTTTCTTCATGTGAATGCAACAAGAATGTAATGAAGCCAATATTCAGAGTGTGTTTCTAATTAGATAATGTTGTTGTAGCTGCTGAAATTTTTGTTGTCTTTCATTTCAAGCATTGTTGTTGTTGCTGTTCTAGTCGTGCATTGCCATATGCCCATTGGAGATACTGCACATGCTGCTTCATTAAGTTCCGAAGAATAGGTACAATCTCTTTTGTGAAAACATTATCTATATCTTCCACTTTGCTCACTTCTTTTTCACTGTTTCCATTGCATTGACAATGTCTTTCTAATTAGAGAATGCAGGTGTACCTTCTGAAAAAGTTGTTTTTCCTTTCATTTTAGGCATTTCAGTACCTATTGAGCTACAATTCTATAGAAGATGTCACATAGTTCATGAGCATGGGTGGCTAGTTGGTTGACCAATTACCACTCGTATCTTCCATGCAATATTGCTGCTCGAATTGAGGAATTGAGCCTCTCGTACAGGTTGCGAGAAAAGATGTTAAGGAGAATTAATAGAAAAGGGCCAAACCACATAGATTTGAACTATGATAATTATGCTCACTTCTTTAACGTCTTTGGTGTATGGGAAAAAATGGGCATGGACATTCAATATTACAATCTAGAAATAGAGATTATAAATTTATGTGATTGGCCAATATCTCTTTACCAAGAAATTTGAGACCTTTTCCTAGCTAGATGCATCTGGAAGGTGTGCATTAAACCAATAGTTATCATACACAAACACAATCTTATGGACAAGCTAAGCATGAGATTTATGAGATTCCTCAAGGGGGAATCTCTAATTAGTAATCACATGGGTCCTATGGAGGAATGGTTGTTGGCCATGTTCAAATTCAACCACATTGTCAGGTTCGAGATCCACCGTGTTAGGCCCTCATTCAGGCTGCTACATGTGAATTACGGGGTGCCAACATTTTATGCTATCAATTTCACCTTGAAAATCAGAGTGCGTCAAATCCTTCCGGATGCTGAGAACGCAAAGATTATACCTATTCGTAAATGGTTGACATAGTTCTCAGTGTTAGCAATATTAAATGTGGATTGTAATTTTCTTCAGATTCTATAATATTGACTTGAAATGTTTTTACATTTCACTGCGTGATGCGAATTGTTGTTATAAAATATGAAGGTGAACTTGAATACACTATTTTGTTATAGTCTACATAATAGAAACTATTGTCTTTGAAGAAGAATTGAGAAGAGAGGGACAACCCTATGTGTTTTCCATTCTGCAACTTTTTTTGTGCATCTTCTCTACCAAACGTATAAGGATATTGAAATGGAATGTTTGCTACAAGTAATGGGTTGTTATAAAATATGAAGGTGAAGTTGAATACACTGTTTTTTTACAGCCTGCATAACAAAAACTATTTTCTTTGAAGAAGAATTGAGAAACGAGGGACAACCCTCTGTGTTTTCCATTCTACAACTTTTTTTGTGCATCTTCTCTTCCAAACTTATAAGGATATTGAAATGGAATGTTTTGATGCAGTGCAAAGGAAGAAACCATCACTCACATGATTACAAATTTTACAATCAGGGACTCAATCCCTTCTATTCCTTCAAGTTCACGAGAAAACTATAAAAAACAATGACTTCTACAAAGGCACAAAACTGAGGTTTCACTTTCTCTAACCCAAACAAACTTAATCATCTTCTTCAAACTCATTAGAGACTCAATCTCACCCAATTCATCCAATACCAGGACCTTTATTCATCATATTAATGCCTTTTCTCTTAAATGTTTCTTTAATCTAGTAGCACTCCAAATATGAATTGTAAGAGAAATCTCTCAATGCAGACCTTATCTTCAGACTATAACTGCATTTTTAAATACCTTTAAGGGTTTTCAAAACATATCAAAAGATCTCTATTGGTTACTTTGAGAAAAGATGCTCAAATCAAGACTATACAATCCAAATTAGGTCTAATTAGGCATGTGAAACACCGGGTCTTATTGATTAGTCATCCCCAAATTCATTTTCCCTTAACCAATGCTTGGAACATGCTAAATTGGACCTACTCATGCTTATTAGTCCATCAAACATCAATTTCCTTGAGTGATTCACCAAACCCTAGGTCTATATTACTTAACTGCTCCTTAGAACTTTGTTTTCTTAGATAATTACACTCATAAAGATAAGGTTTGATGCAAGTAATGGGTTGTTCCTTACAGACATCCATTTCCTTAGAACTTTGTTCCTTGTCTTCCAAACATATAAGGATATTGAAATAGAATGTTTGCTGAAAGTAATGGGTTGTTATAAAATATGAAGGTGAACTTGAATACACTATTTTGTTATAGTCTGCATAACATAAACTATTGTCTTAGAACAAGATTTTAGAGGTGAGGGACAACCCTGTGTGTTTTCCATTCTGCAACTTTTTTTTGTGCATAGTGTGTTCCAAAAGTATAAGGATATTGAAATGGAATGTCTGCTGCAAGTACGGGTTGTTAACAAATATGAAGGTGAACTTGAATACACTATTTTGTTATAGTCTGCATAACATAAACTGTTGTCTTAGAACAAGATTTTAGAGGTGAGGGATAACCTTTTGTGTTTTCCATTCTACAACTTTTTTTTGTGCATAGTGTGTTCCAAACGTATAACGAAATTGAAATGGAATGTTTGTTGCAAGTAAGGGTTGTTATAAAATATGAAGGTGAACTTAAATACACTATTTTTTTACAGTCTAAATAACATAAATTGTTGTCTTAGAACATGTTTTCATAGGTGAGGGACAACCCTGTGTGTTTTCCATTCTGTAACTTTTTTTTGTGCATAGTGTGTTCCAAACGTATAATGATATTGAAATGGAATGTTTGCTGCAAGTAAGGGTTGTTATAAAATATGAAGGTGAACTTAAATACACTATTTTGTTATAGTTTGTATAACAAAAACTATTGTCTTAGAACAAGATTTTAGAGGTGAGGGACAACCCTGTGTGTTTTCCATTCTACAACATTTTTTTTGTGCATAGTGTGTTCCAAACGTATAATGATATTGAAATGGAATGTTTGCTGCAAGTAAGGGTTATAAAATATGAAGGTGAACTTAAATACACTATTTTGTTACAGTTTGCATAGCAGAAACTATTGTCTTAGAACAAGATTTCAGAGGTGAGGGACAACCCTGTGTTTTTTCCATTCTGCAACTTTTTTTTGTGCATAGTGTGTTCCAAACGTATAACGAAATTGAAATGGAATGTTTGCTGCAAGTAAGGGTTGTTATATAAAATATGAAGGTGAACTTAAATACACTGTTTTGTTACAATCCACATAACAAAAACTGTTGTCTTTGAAGAAGAATTGAGAAGCTAGGGACAACCCTTTGTGTTTTCCATCCTGCAAATTTTTTTGTGCATCTTGTCTTCCAAACGTATAAGGATATTGAAATGGAACGTTGGTGCAGGTGTACCCTAGTATTTTACATGCCATGGAACTAATTCAAGTGTCTAAGAGAGTCTTTTGTTGTTGTTTGTCAAATTGAATGATTAAAGGAAGCCTAATTAGGCCAATTAAGGACAATCTATTTTGAAACTTCACATATTGAGATGTTTAAGTTGGGGATTGGTTTTTGTCAGTATTTTATTGTTGGTTAAAGTGTTTTGAGGAATATACAAGAGGTTTTGGGCCTGGTTCTCAGTTTGGGTATTTTGAAACAAGGGTTTTGTGAAGGAAAGTTGCCTCAAAGGTGAAGTTTTTCAGTTTAGTGATTTGAGTTGTTTGCAAGAGCATAGTGAGTTGATTTGTTTGACCCCTGCATTGTCATCAAAAATTTGCTTCAAGAAAGGGCAGTTATAAAATATGAAGGTGAAATTCAATACATTGTGTTCTTACGGTGTGCAGAACACTAAATTTTGTCTTTGAACAAGATTTGAAAAGTGAGGGACAACCCTGTGTGTTTTCCATCCTGCAACTTTTTTATGCATCTTGTGTTCAAAACGTATTACGATATTAAAATGGAATGTTTGTTGCAAGTAAGGGTTGTTATAAAATATGGAGGTGAACTTCAATACACTGTGTTCTTAAAGTCTATATCATAGAAAGTGTTGTCTTTGAAGAAGAATTGAGAAGAGAGGGACAACCCTCTGTGTTTTCCATCCTCCAACTTTTTTTTGGGTGGAACGTTTGCTGCAAGCAAGGGCAGTTATAAAATATGAAGGTGAACTTCAATACATTGTGTTCTTACAGTGTGCATAACACTAACTGTTGTCTTTGAACAAGATTTGAAAAGTGAGGGCCAACCTTGTGTATTTTCCATCATGCAACTTTTTTGTGCTTCTTGTTTTTGAAATGTATTACGATATTGAAATGGAATGTTTGCTGCAAGTAATGGGTTGTTATATAATATGAAGGTGAAGTTCAATACACAGTGCTGATACAATCTGCATAATAGAAAGTGTTGTCTTTGAAGAAGATTTGAGAAGTGAGGGACAACCCTGTGTGTTTTCCATCATGCAAGTTTTTTTTGTGCATCTTGTGTTGTAAACGTATTACAGTATTGAAATGGAATGTTTCCTGAAAGTAAGGGTTGTTATAGAATATGAAGTTGAACTTCAATGCAGTGTTTTGTTACAGTCCCCAAAACATAAAGTGCTCATTGCATGTGCTTAGATTTGTAAGTAAGTTGACATACATAAGTAAGTTTTCATAACGAAGTAACTGCCATAGGACAGTGCGTTTTCCAACACTACAAGCAATGCAAACATTTTATTTGTTCTGATCACATGGAAAAAGGAAATGCCATTTTTACTCAACCAACTAGTTATAAAATCTCAAAGTGGACTTCATTACATTTTTGGAGCGTATAAAATAAAAAATATTTCATGAAATATGAAAGTGGACTTAAATTCATTTTTGGAGCGTTAGAAATAAATACTTATCATAAGGAAATAACTAATAGGGGACAGTGTGTTTTCCAAAACTGCAATCAATGCAAGCATTTTATGTGTTCCAATCACATGAAAAAAGGAAATATTCCATTTCCACTCTACCTAATAGTCGTTTTAAAAATTGAAAGTGGACTTCATTCCATTTTGGGAGCATACGAAATAAAGACTTTTCAGAAGCAAATAACTGACAGGGGACAGTGTGTTTTCCAACACTACAACCAATACAATCATTTTATTTGTTACAATGACATGAAAAAGGGAAATCTGCCATCTCCACTCTACCAAATCATTGTTGTAAAAATTCAAAGTGGAATTCACTTCATTTTTGGAGTGTGAGAAATAAAAAATTTTTCGTAAGGAAATAACTGAGGGGGGACAGTGTGTTTTCCAACACTACAAGCAATGCAAGCATTTTATTTGTTCCGATCACATGGAAAAGGGAAATCTGCCATCTTCACTCTAGCAAATACTTGTTCTAAAAATTCAAAGTGGACTTCATTGCATTATTGGTCGTAACGAAACAAATACTTATCATAACAAAATAACTTACAAGGGACAGTGTGTTTTCCAACACTGCAAACAATGCTAGCATTTAATTTGTTCCAATCACATGGAAAACGGAAATATGCCATATACAGTCAACGAAATACTTGTTCTAAAAATTAAAAGTGTACTTCATTACATTCTTGCTTGTAACGAAACAATTACAGGGCTATGAAAAGTCTGATATGAAATGGATAACAACAAAGTGTTCAAAGACATGAAAATAGTATATCTGTTCACCATAATTGTTAATAATCAAATAATTACAGAGGGCCATGAAAAGTATCATATGAAATGTATAACAACATAGTGTTCAAACATATGAAAATGGTATATCTCTACACCACAATTGTTCAATAATCAAATAATGAAACCCACAATGCAAAATTAGTAATCTGAGCCCATCTCATCATATCCTACACTGCCTATTCTTTGCAATCGAGTTCATGCCTGCATAATATATGGCACGTTTCTTAGGGTCCTTGTGTATTTCGAGAGGGGTGATTCCAATTCCATGAACCCTCACAGATGATAAATGTGAAACAATAGATTTATTCATAGGCTATGCTTTGTCCTTGGCAGGTTTAACACCTTCACCCTATAGCAAACAATTAATCACAGTTAATGTATGCATGGAAACAATATAAGGTGGTATGATATATACAACAACATATCATTTATGTGTACCTGTAGAATAGAATGCTTCATCTTGGAGAACTTCCGTACCATGAAGCCACCCACACACTCTTTGACAGTCTCTGTGCTAGGACGTGGAAAAGGCACTAAGCGTTCACTAGCAATGGCCTAAACAATGCTGACTCTCACACAATTTTCTAGGTGCTTAAAGCAATGGGTTTGAGAATTTGTGTTGACATGTACAATGCCTTTGGAAACCTATTTACACTGCCTCCAAAGATCAACGTGATCACCAACCTTAAAAGTGATGCCCTTGAACTCTATCATCTGTTCATCCACCAGATTTGGCTGCAATGGAAATGTCATTGATGTGAAGCATAATTCAAGGCATGTTAAAAGATTCATAAATAAATAAGAACATAAGCATGGAAGTGTGCTGGGTCTGTTACCGATATAGATGGTACATAGCTGCTCTCCCGGTCCCCATGTCCATCTTTATTTCCATCTCCCCCTTGCAAGATAGCGCTCTACTCATCCCCATGTCCATCTTTCTTACCCTCTCCCACTTGAAAGAAAATGCTCTCCCCATCCCCATGTCCATCTTTATTACCCTCTCCCACTTGCAAGCCAGTGATCTCCTCGTCCCCATTTCCATCTTTATTGCCATATCCCCCTTGCAGGTCAATGCTCTCCTTGTCCCCATGTCCATCTTTATTATCCTCTCCCACTTGCAAGCTAGTGCTCTCCCCATCCCCATGTCCATCTATATTACCCAGTTCCACATGCAGGCCAGTGTTGTCCCTGTCCCGATGTCCATCTCTATTGCCCTGTCCCACTTGGAGGCCAGTGCTCTCCCCATCCCCATGTCCATCTTTATTTACTAGCCCCACTTGCAGGCCAGTGCTCGCCCCATCCACATGTCCATCTCTATTAGCCTCTCTCATTTCAATTGCAACGACATGGCCAATTAGGTCAAGGCCAGGATTTCATTGTTCATCCTTGCCCTGTAATAGCAAGAATTTGAACGCCACTTCAAATTCAGTTGCATGCAACAAATTCATTGAAATAATCAAAACACACATTAAAGAAAAGAATTGGAATTCACCATTTCTTCTAGTTTCTCCATGTCAAGGAACCTTGACACTTTTGACCATATACAGTCCTTCTTCTTCTTCTCAACATTGTTAGATGACAGGTTGGGAGGAACAATGTCATCTTGTTCTTCCATGGCCTCCACTTCGTCTTCCAAATCAAGAGTATCCTATTCGAGGGAAGGACTCCGTTGTTCATCATTGCCATGCAATAGTAGGAATTGAAATGTCACATAAAATTCAGATGCATGCAACGAATTCATTGAAATAATCAAAACAAACGTTAAATAGAAGATTTCTAAATCACCATTTCTTCTCATTTCTTCTTGTGAGGGCGTGAGGAAAATTTAAATCGTATACGGTCCTTCTTCTTCTTCTTCTCAACATTGTTAGACGGCGGGGAGGAACACCATCATCTTGTTCTTCCATGGCCTCTGCTTCGTATTCCAAATCAAGAGTATCCTGTTCGAGGGAAGGAATCTATTGTTCATCATTTCCCTGTAATAGTAGGAATTGAAACGTCACATAAAATTTAGATGCATGCAGTGAATTCATTGAAATAATCAAAACAAACATTAAATAGAATATTTTGAAATCACTATTTCTTCTCATTTCTTCTTGTGAGGGCATGAGGAAAATTTAAACCGTATACGCTTCTTCTTCTTCCTCTTCTTCTCAATGTTATACGATGGGTTGGGAGGAACAACATCATCTTGTTCTTCGATGGCGTCTACTTCATCTTCCAAATCAGGAGTGTCCAGTTTGAGGGTAGGACTTCGTTGCTCATCGTTGCCCTGTAATAGAAGGATTTAAAATGTCACATCAAATTTAGATGCAAGCAACCAATTCATTGACATAATCAAAGCAAACATTAAACAAAAGATTTGGAAATCACCGTTTGTTCTCATTTCTTCTTGTGAGGGTGTGAGGAAACTTTAAATCGTATACGCTCCTTCTTCTTCTTCTTCTTCTCAATGTTATATGATAGGTTGCGAGGAACAACATCATCTTGTTCTTCCATGGCCTCCACTTTGTCTTCCAACTCAATAGTATCCTGTTCGAGGGAAGGACTCCATTGTTCATCATTGCCCTGTAATAGCAGGAATTGAAATGTCACATCAAATTCAAATGCATGCAACTAATTCATTGAAATAATCAAAACAAATAGCAAATAGAAGATATTGAAATCATTGTTTGTTCTCATTTATTCTTGTGAGGGCGTGATGAAATTTTAAACTATATATGCTTCTTCTTCTTCTCAATGTTAGAAAAGGGGTTGGGAGGAACAACATCATCTTCTGCTTCTGTGGGCACTGCTTCATCTTCTAATGCAACAAAAACCTGCTCGAGGGTGACACTTCATTGTTCATCCTTATTGTGTAATAGGAGGAATTGAAACATTGCATCAAACTTAGATGCATGCAACCAATTCATTCAAATAATCAAAACAAACATTAGATTAAAAAAAAGATTTCAAGATCACCGTTTGTTGTCGTTTCTTCTTCAGAGGGTGCCTTGAAACTTTCAATTGTGTATGATGCTTCTTCTAAATGTTAGACGCAGGGTTGGGAGGAACATCATCTTTTCCTTTCATGGGTACAAATTCCTCTAATGAATGAACACTACTCTGCTGGGTGGGAGAAACAGCTTCTCGACTATCACCCTGTCATGTCATGTAAGTTAACGTTAAGTGAACCTTGTATGCATCAAAACATAAAATATGAAGGAATGAAAATTCAGATTTAACAACTCAATTCATTACCATTCCTTCCTTTCTCTTTCTCTCCTGCAATTTTAATATTTTTTGCCTTCTCTGCTCCTTCCTCTCCTCACTATTGTATAATGCCATTCGCTTCTTCACCTCATCCTTTCCTTGTTGGGGAAGTTGAAGGAAGCTATGTTTCCCATACTTTTGACAAACACTTCGAATAACACGCTTTTGCTAGAGATGCTGCCGTAGATTCATTTGGTACTTCATATTTTCAACCTTCTTTTGAAGGTACTCTTTCAATTTATTAGGGGGAGGAGTGGGTTGTTTTGGTTCCCCCCCAATGCAGTTCGACCATGCTTTTGTAGTGCGAGAATAGGAAGGTGGTGATGCTGAAACCTATGCATGTTGAACACTCTCCAATCATAGTATTTTCTTGTACATTCTTCTACAATACAATAATATACATATCTACCATTCACCACTTCTCTTATGTATTCAACAACAAACTGCACAACAAATTTGGAAAAGAAAACCGCTTAATATATTTGATATTCAAACAATTTGAATGCACAACATATACACACAGCTAAACGATGCAATAATTCAATTATTATATCTACCTTCCTATCGACCACAACACCCCGTGCTTCATTGGGTCCCTCTCCATCCTTAGGGTCTCCCTTTGCACACTTTTTGTTGTGGTCGTGGACTATGGCAAGAGCGTGATGGTCTCCTTGATTATTTTCCTGAATCAAAGGAATGATATACTATCAAAATCAACATATTTGTAACATACATGATATTTTGTAACTAAAATTGTAAAGCATTCTGATTGATGCATAGGAAGGAAAGGGTAATTGGAAGTTCACAATCAATTACCAAACACGCCATTGCCTTAGGGTTCAGAATTTTCCTAAAACAAGGGGACTTCCTATGTACTGTGGTTGCTACCTCCTGATTAAAACATTCCCACTTTCTAGTCAACATCATAACCACTTATGAGAGATTAAAATTATACATTTGATTGCATTTTGTAATTACTGGATCTTACCTACACGTTTCATGAACGCGATCACCCCAAAGAAGATGTGCTACTACACACCCTTTCAGGTGTGCTGTCCACCTCAATGACATTCTTTGGTGTATGAAGCAATTTCCCTTTTACAACACGCATCCTTGGTTTCCTGTAAACTGTAAAATTGTTGCAAGTGTTATGGATAGTTAAAGTTCCAAAATTTATTGCACCATTTGCAGTAATCAAGCTTATCTTTTTTCAATCAAAAGAAAATTTCAAATGCATATTTTAGCCTACCTAAGACTTGTGATAAATTTTGAAGGTTCCTTTGATTACATTCTGTGTCTAAATAAAGAAAGGTTTTCAATACATTCCTACTGACAACAAAATTGTAGGCTGGAAAAGAGATGGTGTTATGAAACGTACAACCCACACTGTTATAAAACGCTATAAAAGTAACCCACTGTGTTTTACAACATGCAATTATTTTATCCATTTATTTTTTTCAATCACATGAAGATACTGAATTGCAATTTATACCATAACTAACAATTGTAATTTTTGGAGGTGCCTTTTTACATTCATACTGTCTAAATAAGAAAAGCTTTTCAAGACATTCAAACTGTTATCTAAAATTTCAGGTTGGAAAACATAGGGTGTTATAAATCATGCAACCCACAAACTGTTCTAAAACCATTTACAAGTAACAACCCTATTGGTTACTCCCTCCACCTCAATTTGGTTAATAGGGTTGTCCCTCGCTTCTCAATTCTTCTTCAAAGACAAAACTTTCTGTTATGTAGACTGTAACAAAACACTGTATTCAAGTTAGCCTTCATATTTTATAACAACCCATTACTTGTAGCAAACATTCCATTTCAATATCGTAATAGGTTTTGAACACAAGATGTACAAAAAAGTTTCAAAATAGAAAACACACAGGGTTGTCCCTCACTTTTCAAATCTTGTTCAAAGACAACAGTTAGTGTTATGCACACTATAAGAACACAATGTACTGAAGTTCACCTTCATATTTTGTAACTGCCCTTGCTTGCAACAAATGTTCCACACAAAAAAAAAAGTTGCATTGTCCCTCACTTCTCAATTCTTCTTCAAAGACAACACTTTCTGTTATGCAGACTGTAAGAACACAGTGTATTGAAGTTCACCTTCATATTTTATAACAAACCTTACTTGCATCAAACATTCCATTTCAATATTGTTATACATTTGGAACACAAGATGCACAAAAAAGTTTACAGGATGGAAAACACACAGGGTTGTCCCCCCTGCCCCCCACCAGCGTGACAACATTTCATAATTGGAAAACTTTCAAGCATAGCTTTCTCATTTCCAAAACATGCACTTCTCTCCGTCATACATCGATGACACCTTCCAACATCATGGAGCTGAGTGGATGAGATTGTGGAAGAGGTGGTGATGTGTGTTGGAGAGAAGAGCTTGTTTTGCAAATATTACAAAGTAGCTCCAAAGATGCCCAGTTGTCATGAAATGTTGTCATGTCTTTTATCTAACTCTTGTATTGAACATGGATAGGTCGACCTTTTCATAGAATGCAAAGGCCAACAATGTGTAATTGCAGGTTGGAAAACTCTGGGTGATATTAAACCTGCAAACCAACTACCATTTATAAACCCTTCACAAGTAACATCCCAATTCGTTAATCACCCCTCAGTTGAATTTGGATGCTTTTATATATCTCGCACCTGCAACTCCAGCCTATGCTCTCAAACCTTCAGATTTCAATGTGCAAAATGAAAGAACTCACAACACACAGTGTTTTCCAACCTCCAATTATTTTCTGCATTACGTTGTCCCATCATATGGATTTTTGTATGTTATGATGCCTCTAACATGCATTATTCTAGGGATAATAGTGACATCTAATTGCAAGGAAGAAGCTAATCTCCCTACAAAATATAGTAAAATAAAGCTATTATCCCTGGAAAAACATGTGTTTGAAATGATAACATAATCAAACATAAATGATATCAATTTTCCACAATCCATATTGATTATTGCTAGTTGATTTTTGGATTCGATTGTGTAAGAATTTTTACATCAACATTTTGGATCACAGTCCATGATCCAACATCAGGATGAAGAAGAGAGCATCAGTCATCCTGATGTTGGATCACAGAGTTTGATCCGAAATGTTGATGCAAAAATTCTTACACAATCGAATCCATAAATCAACTAGCAATGATAATTAGACATGTCTTATCCCTGAATAAGGGAAATATGTTATCATGTTAAGCCATGTTGCAAGGAGATCACCTTCTGCAATTGGGAGGAGGCTATTCTCCCTACAAAAACGCATGTCACATGCATCATAATAGTCATGTTGTTTTAAAAATAATATTTTGGAATGGACAAAAAGCCCAAAACATGTCATTGAAAACCATTATTTGCAAATAGCAAAAAGCCCAGACGAGGTCCCATTTTCGCCGCCATTTTCCAGAGCGACGTTTTGTAGGTTGGTAGAGAGCAACGAGAAATATGGAATTTTGTAATTGGTGAATGAAATAACTAACAACCCATTGTGAAAATATGAGTGAAATTACCAAATAATGTTTAGAGAAATAAAAAACCATGCACAATATGTAAGAGTTTTGTTTCAGTATGCTCCAAGAATGTAATGAAGTCCACTTTCAAATTTCACTTTGCTACAATCAAAATCTCATTTCACTTTCTTCATCTGATTGGAATGAAACACCCTGACGAAAAAGGTGGCCAGACGAAAAAATAGCACTAACAGAAAGGCTTGACGGTCAGATGTTAACTCCGACCTGCTGTGGCCTATCCCGTTGTCGGGAAAACGTGTTAGCACCGACGGATTTTCAAAATCATATTTTAGAATGGAAAAAAACCCCCAAAAACATGGCATTCGAAACCATTATTTGGAAATAGGAAAATGAGGTGCCAAGAATGTAATGAAATTGGAAAACAGTAGGTATTATGAAACCTACAAGGTATAGTGTTGTTATAGATTGTTTGCAGTGTTGGAAAATACACCGTCCCATTTCAGTTAGTTCGTTATGAAGAGTTTTATTTCATTACTCCAAGAATGTAATGAATTCCACTTTCAAATTTTTGAACAAATCTTTGCTACAATCCAAATGTCATTTTGATTTCTTTATCTGATTGGAACAAATAAAATGCTCGCATTATTTGCAGTGTTGGAAAACACATTGTCTCTTCTCACTTGCACAGGGTTTTACAACGCTATATGCATTGCTTGTTTCTTAACACCTAGGGTTTTCCAACTTGCATTCTTCCTAAATAGAAAGAATGTCTTCAAAAGATTTTGTAATATAGACAGTCTAAATGTATTGAAAATCCCTTTCAAAATTTATAAGGACTTTTAATTTGGGCAAAAATTGCATTTAAATTTTGCATGACTGGAAAAAAAAGTGCACAAAATAATTGCAATTTGGAAAACACAATGTTGGGTTTCAGTTATTTCAATGTCCTTGTTCAAATGTAAAGGGTTGTCTCATGATGGGTTGCTTGCTTCTTAACACATAGGGCATTGCAACATGGAGTTTTACAAAACAGTATGAATGTCTTCAAAATCACACATTCCATTGTTGTGTTTAAATTTTGCATGATTGAAAAAAAAGGGCACAAAACAATTGTAATTGGGAAAACACAGTGTTGGGTTTCAGTTATTTGAATCTCCCTATTTAATTGTAAAGGGTCATCTCATGGTGGGTTGCTTGCTTCTTAACATCCACGAGTTTGCAACAAAGAATGTTACAAAATAGTATGAATGTCTTCAAAATCACAACTTCCATTGTTGTGTTTAAGTTTCAAGTATATAACAAATTGCATGCTTCATAACAAACTCCATTTTTTAACCTCCACATCACAACATACCCAAGCCCTTTCTAGTTTTTAAACCTGCATATGTAGGTGTGCATTACAAAAAGCAAGAACACCAATTTCTTGCCATTATTGGCAATAATGAATAAACTCGTTGAAAGTGATGAACATTGTGTAGTGCATGTTGGAAAACACAATGTGTTTTGAAGCCTACCTTTAATTATTCCCAACCTTTTTCTTGTAATGCAAATATACAAACGTATAGATGGTGTTCTATTTTATCAAATAGCACATCTCTCATTTAAGGGGGACTCTATTAACCGTCAACACATAGTGTGATTCATAATACACACTTCATTTTGTTTTGCAACAATTCATGTTGGAAAACCCTAGGTGTTAAGAAACAAGCAACCCAAATAGTGTTGTAAAACCCTTTGCAACACTATTGGATAGTACTTGTCACCTCAATTTGGTCGGTTTTCTCCTCCAACTCCTCCACGTGCACTGAAACCTTCAGATTTCAATGTGTAGACTAGAAACAAATAGTATTTTCACCTTTCTTTCTCCAAACAAAAAAGGCCCACATCATTTCCTTCCACTTTTCCCACGCCAGACAAAATAAACTTCATGACAAAGCTAAGGCACCCGTCTTTTTCAGCTAGCATGAGGTGGGAAAACCAACCTGATGGCGTCGTTAACTCCAAACTACCATTTCCCGGACGTTTGGTCCCATTTTCCGGTTTCGTCACTTTTTGTTTCCATGTATGTTGTTATTCTAATAGCTCTTTTACAATTTTTCTGTAATATTTAGTGCCAAGTAATGTAGCCTAAATTTTCAATAAAGTCAATGTCGTTATACCCATTTTGCACAGGTTATTGCTACCCATTGGCTTTACAAGTTCTATTTAATACAATGCATAGAACTATTTCAAGTAATGACTTGTTATATTTGCACATCTTTTGTGGTGTGGTGGTCAGATTGAAACATACTGAAAAAAGAACAAAAATAGGATATATAAATAGCATTCTACAACATTGGAATAAGATGTTAATAACAAACCATTTATAACTTAGTAAATATTCTAGAAAAATAGGGAAATTGTAAAAATAATTATTATGAAAACACTTAAGAACCGCAAAAAAATGACAGAAATTGGAAAACTAACATTAAATAGAACTTTTAAATATGGAGAAATATTCAACTCGAGAGACAGAAAAGAGGTTTAAATTAGGACAGGATCATAGGATGTCCGATGGAATATCAAGAGGACGTATTTTGACCATTTCGTAAAATATACTCACAAAAGCCTCTGTTGCTGCTCACATTTCAAAGTGAAGAACATAGTTCAAGTGAAGAGCCCAGTTCAAGTGAAGAAATTGCTATTACACCTTGTCTAGATACTGATAGAATTTTAGGTAACCACGAATATGCTCCAAATTCAAAATATGTACATGCATTTCCCTTGAACTGGGTTTTTCACTTTGAATGTTGTTTGAAAGTAATTTCACATACATACATGTCCACATATAAACTCTTTTGATGAAAGATAAAAAATTAGTGCTAAACACTTAAGAATCACATGAAAATGATAGATGATTGAAAACCCCAAAATTTCAGAATTTCAAACAAATCAAAACTTCTAAATGCATAATAAATTTTGGAAATTTAACTGTCCACTACACTTGCGATTCAAGTTATGGTAGCCATAATCATCTATATTTACTGTGGAAGCTTCACATCTCCTGAAGCATCCTTCTTAATCCACCTGCCCATGTTTTTTTCAATTTTCTTTCCTCACCTATATCAACCTCCTGGAAGAAAGACGAGTGTTAGCAATAGATTAAATTGGAAGATTAAAGACATTTAGTGCTACAAAGAATTATTTTTATTCCAAATTTCACCAATATACAATTTATATGTTGTGGTGAGTGTAAAATTCTAGCTTGCACAAACAATAAACAAACATATTAAACTGTACATTAGGAATTTAATTTCTAATTTAACCTATCGTTAACACTAGTAATATATATCAGCAATTATATCTACCATTTTACCATTCTTCTGGAATTGTGAAGCAATGAACGTTCATTCAGATATATCTCAAACTCATCTCTCCTGCAATATTCAAAAGAGGCAATAAATTACATAATCAATAAGGGAAGACAAGACACACAAGAAAGATACCACACACCACTGTCAAACTTCTGTTTATTTCATTACTTGTACAAATAACTAAAAAAATATAGATTATTGTAAGACACATTGGTTGCAAAGCATAGTGTGCATCGGCTATTCAAGAATAAACGTTAAGAACTCAATGAAAACCTTGGCAATCACCTTGATTGACCAAAAAATAGCAGGTGATCACATTGGTTAAATATGATAATCCACAGAATAATCACACATTGGATAACACTCTGTGGTTCAATCTCCATGCTCAAACCTAGAGGGTGAAGAGCACAGCGATGAATTACACATGGGGAAACCACAAAACTTACCAAATTGAGGTGACTGTGAGTAAGCAATTGGGTTGCTACTTGTAAAGGATTTTAGAATAGTATGCGGGTTAAAACTTCTATAACACCCAACGTTTCCCAACCCATAATTTTAGAAAATAGTAAGAATGTATTCAAGAAATTTTATGATCAACGCAGTAACAATCCAATTGGTGTGTCACCCCTTGGCTCAATTTCATTACACACCCAGTGTTTTCCAACATGCACTTATATATAGACAGTAAGAACGTAATGAAAAAGATTTGATTAGTACACAGTAAGAATGTAATGGGAAAATGGCAACACAGAACCAAAGTGAATGAGATAGACATTAAGAACGTAATCGAAAGGGAATATGCTCTAAAAACACTTGAAAATAAGCAAACCAAAGTGAATGAGATACATAATGTATTGACTGAACAAATTGTTCCTCCTCTTCAGAAGTTGACGAACGAGCATGTGCACTATGTGAAATGGGAAAATGGCAACGCAGAACTAGAGGCAACAAGTACTAGAATTTGTGCAATGAAAAATGAATCTACTGTAAAAAACCTTCAAAAGAAGCAGAGCAGTTGAGTGAGATACATAATGTATTGAATGAAAATATCCCCCATGCTCTTGAGAAGTTGACGAAGGTGCATGCACAGTATAAGCAAAGGGAAAATGGTAATGCACAAGTAGACAAATTGAAGAGGTCTTGTATTGCACGACAATTTGTGCACACAAAGAAATTCAAAGATGCTGCTATGGATGGAGTTGAACATGTAAATTCTATCATGAATAACTTCTACAACACAATATATTTTCCACTATGTTACAGTATGTATGTATGTAACATGAAAACAAAATGGCATTTCATTTTCCTCATCTGAGTCAACCAAATAAATGATCACATTATTTGTAGTGTTGGAAAACACACTATCTCCATATAAGGTGTCAAGAAAAAAGCAACCCATATAGTGTTGTAAAGCCCTCTGCAACTGAGAGGAGACAATGTGTTTTCCAACTGTACAAATAATGTGAGAAATTCATTTGTTCCAATCAGGAGAAAGCTAACTTGTAAACAAAAAGAACCTATGTATGTAACATGAGATCAAAATGGAATTTCATTTTCCTCATCTAATTCGACCAAATAAATGCTCACATTATTTTTAGTGTTGGAAAACACACTATCTCCATATAAGATGTTAAGAAACAAGCAAACCATATAGTGTTGTAAAACCCTCTGCAACTGAGAGGAGACAGTGTGCTTTCCAACTATGCAAATAATGCAAGCAATTCATTTGTTCCAATCAGGAGAAAGCTAACTCGTCAACAAAAAACACCTATGTATGTAACATGAGATAAAAATGGCATTTCATTTTCCTCATCTGATTCGACCAAATAAATGCTCACATTATTTGCAATGTTGGAAAACACACTATCTCCATATAAGGCGTTAAGAAACAAGCAACCCATATAGTGTTGTAAAACCCTCTGCAACTGAGAGGAGACAGTGTGTTTTCCAACTGTGTAAATAATGCGAGCAATTTATTTGTTCCAATCAAGAGAAAGCTAACTCGTAAACAAAAAGCAACTATGTATGTAACATGAGATCAAAATGGCATTTCATTTTCCTCATCTAATTCGACCAAATAAATGTTCACATTATTTGCAGTGTTGGAAAACACACTGTCTCCATATAAGGTGTTAAGAAACAAGCAACCCATATAGTGTTGTAAAACCCTCTACAATTGAGAGGAGACACTGTGTTTTCCAACTATGCAAATAATGCGAGCAATTCATTTGTTCCAATCAGAAGAAAGCTAACTCGTAAACAAAAAGCACCTATGTATGTAACATGAGATCAAAATGGAATTTCATTTTCCTCATTTGACTCGACCAAATAAATGCCCACATTACTTGCAATGTTGAAAAACACACTGTCTCCATCCTCGACCGCGCATCCCTCCCCAACCAACAAACTACAAAATCAAAATGTGGAAAATGGAAATGCGCCGCGACGACGAATGCATTTGAGGGGTTTGTAGTGGTTTGACCACCTACAACTCCATTTTCCTCGCCCACGCATCCCTCCCCACCCACCAAATTGGAAAATCAAAATTGTGGAAAATAGCGATGTTAGGTGCGTTTTGTCTAGATTTTTCACTTTAGACAAAAAACACCTATGTATGTAACATGAGATCAAAATGGAATTTCACTTTCCTTGTCTGATTTGACCAAATAAATGCTCACATTATTTGCAATGTTGGAAAACACATTATCTCCATCTTCAATGTACGCCCCTCCCCAGCCAGCAAACTGCAAAATCAAAATGTGGAAAATGCCTATGCGCTGCAGCGAGGAACGAGTTTGAGGGGTTTCTAGTGGTTCAACCACCTGCAACTCCATTTTCCTCGTCGGCGTGTCCCTCCCCACCCACTAAACTGGAAAATGAAAAATGTGGAAAATGGTGATATTAGGTGCTTTTTGTCTAGCTTTTTGACTTTAGACAAAAAACACCTATGTATGTAACATGAGATCAAAATTTCACTTTCCTCATCTGATTCGACCAAATAAATGCTCACATTATTTGCAATGTTGGAAAACACATTGTCTCCATATATAGTGTTGTAAAACCCTCTACAAATGAGAGGAGACAATGTGTTTTCCAACTGTGCAAATAATGCGAGCAATTTATTTGTTCCAATCAGGAGAAAGATAATTCATACATAAAAAGCACCTATGTATGTAACATCAGATCAAAATGGAATTTCATTTTCCTCATCTAATTTGACCAAATAAATGCTCACATTATTTGTAGTGTTGGAAAACACACTATCTCCATATAAGGTGTTAAGAAACAAGCAACCCATATAGTGTTGTAAAACCCTCTACAACTCAGAGGAGACAGTGTGTTTTCCAACTCTGTAAATAATGCAAGCAATTTATTTGTTCCAATCAGATAAAGAAAGCAAAATGACATTTGGACTATAGCAAAGAGTTGTTCAAAAATTTGAACTCAACTTCATTACATTCTTGGAGCATAGGAGCTGGCTAACTCCTAGACAAAAAGCACCTATGTACATACAAAAATGAATGAAAAAAATACATAACAACATACATGGAAACATACATAACATGACAAGACATCGTAGTGCGGGACCCGCCAGACGGGGGGTCAAAGTGACTAAACTGGCAGATGGGACCAAACGTCTGGGGAATGTAGGTAGGAGTTAACAGCGTCGTCAGGTTGGTTTTCTCACCAACTGAGAGGAGACAATGTGTTTTGCAACTCTGCAAATATTGCGAGCAATTTATTTGTTCCAATTAGATAAAGAAAGCGAAATGACATTTGGACTGTAGCAAAGAGTTGTTCAAAAATTTGAAAGTGGACTTCATTACATTCTTGGAGCATAATGAAATAAAACTCTTCATAACGAACTAACTGAAATGGGATAGTGTGTTTTCCAACACTGCAAACAATCTATAACAACACTGTGCCTTGCAGGTTTCATAATACCTACTGTTTTCCAATTTCATTACATTCTTGGCACCTCATTTTTCTATTTCCAAATAATGGTTTCGAATGCCACACTTTTTTGGGTTTTTTGTCCATTTCAAAATATGATTTTGAAAACCCACCGGCGCTGACACGTTTTCCCAGTGACGGGATAGGCTACGACAGGTCCGAGTTAACGTCCGACCATCAAGTCTTTCCATCAGTGCAATTTGTCCATCCGACCTTCTTTTCCATCGGGGAATTTTGCTCCAATTAGATGAAGAAAGTGAAATGACATTTGGACTGTACCAAAGTGGACTGTACCAGCAAACAAGACCAAACGTCCAGGAATGGTAGGTAGTAGTTAACTGACATTGGACAGTATGTTTTCCAACACTGCAAACAATCTATAACACTTTTCCTTGCAGGTTTCATAATACCCATTTTTTTCCAATTTCATTACATTCCAACTATCTAACTCACAAAAGGTTATCCAGACAATCACATAACATACCAAATTGAGGTCAAGGGTGAATAACCAATTGGGTTGTTACTTCTAAAGGGTTTTAGAACAGTCAGAGTTTTAGGAGACAGTGTGTTTTCCAAAACAACAGTGTATAAAATGGTGACAAAAATAGGATCTCGTTTGGAATTTTTTCTATTTGTAAATTATGATTTTGAATGCCATGTTTTGCGCTTTTTTCTCCATTCCAAATAACAATGTGAACAATGGCGACGTTCTTCATTTTATGTGCTTTTCAAAATATATCATTTCATTACATAACCGACGTTGCATTTTCCAACCTCGTAATATATTCCACATGGTTTATGCTTTCTATAAACGTTATTAAGTAATTTCACTCATATTTCCACAATGGGTTGTCATTTATTTCATTCAAAAATGGAAAAATTCAAAAACCCTCAACAAAAAAAATACCCCTTTCCCCAGCGAAAACCCTACAACATTCAAAATAAGAATGTGAACAATGGTGATGTTCTGGGCTTTATGTGGTTTTCACAATAAACCATTTCATTCCAGAACCCATGTTGCATTTTCCAGCCTCGTAATATATTCTGCATAGTTTGTGGTTTCTGTAAACATTATTTAGTTAATTCACTCATATTTTCACAATGAGTTGTCAGCTATTTCATTCGCCAAGCACAAAATTTCAAAACCAATAGACAGGAGGAAACAAAAAATTAAAAAACCCTCGACAAAAAATCACAAAACGTTAACTCCACAACGTTCGTTTCTTCAGAGTTCTTGGTAGAATGGAAAAATGACAAATATAGAAAGAGGATATACATACCTGGTAGGGAGCTCTGAACGCCTGCAACTCCTTCCTGTTGCTCTCCACCAAAAAGTCGCTGTAGAAATTGGGACCTCATCTGGGCTTTTTGATATTTCAAAATCACAATTTCGAATGCCACATTTTTTTGGGTTTTTGTCCATCCCAAAAAATCATTTTTAAAACTCACCGACGCTGACACGTTTTCCCGGTGATGGGACAGGCAACGATAGGTCGGAGTTAATGTCTGACCGCCAAGTCTTTCCATCGGTGCTATTTGTCCGTTCGACCACCTTTTTCGCTAGGGTTGTTTTGTCCACTGCGCGCCATGGGGTATGGAGGTATGATATCATGTTACTATATACTATATACAAAGGTGATTTTTGTCTAGGAGTTAGCTTTCTCCATATATAACTATATAAAATAATAATATTAATATTACACTTAAATAAGTAATAATTTTTACCCGTGAAGAAGTCAATTTTAGATTTAATAATATTGTACATAAATATTGTATATATATATAGAAGTTTATAATATGGTATAGACATTCATATACACATATATATTACACTTAATCTTGTTAAAAAATAATATTAGAATTAATAAGAGTATCTGTGTTAGAGTTAATGTATCTTAAAAAAAATTAGTTGGGGTTTTTTGGTGTAGAGTTATGGGAATGACACTTCTCAACCCCTTTCTCATAGGATCAAAGAAGTAACCCAAATATTTTAAACCAACATGAGAGCTGATCGGCCAAAAATGGGGGTAAAGAATGAGAAAGATTTAATGTTAATAACTAGGTTTTTGGTCTAAGTGTCAATCCAGGGCATAAACTTATGAAAGGTGTAATGGCTATATGTGCAAGGGCTACAGGTAGTGAGGTGAGTATAGATGAAATGCAACTAAAAAAAATGGGAACTTCCTAAGTGAAAATATAATTTAAATTTCCTATTATGCCTTTATGATAGGCACTGCAACAGGAACTGTTACAAGAACAGGAGCAATCTACGACACTAACAACAGTTTATAATAAGTCTAGAATGTAAACTTATGACTCTAAAATATTTTGATCTAAGAATAATAGTATGATAACGTACTGATAGATGATTTAAAAAACAATATTATAGTTTATGATCAAATTTCAAATGGTAAGAATCAAACCATACTCAGAATTACTACATAAATAACTAATAACAAAAATGAGAATAAAATGTGACAGAAACACACATTATTGAAATAATAAAAACTACAGAAATCACCAACATTCCAAGAAGTGGGCCTTGCCTCCTCAGTCTTCCAAATGATGAAATAAAGGGATCCTTTCTACGTTGGATTGATCATGCAAAGTGCTACTCGAATTATCAAAAATAACATAGAGTTCATCTATTATATTCCTTCCTCTTCATAGTTGATATTACATCATATATATAGGTAGAGTTTACAACAAGCAGTATAAAATAGTTTTTTGACATGTGGCCAATAAACTATAATTTATTGGTTCACGTAAAGTCTTGCCTGTTGGCCAAAAATTGAAAACAATCTTGTTATAATAGAAGATGAAAATAGGAAATGAGAAGATTTTGATTTTTTCCTCCACACAACTGGGAAGTGCATCTGTTATCACATATTCTACTCCTTGGATACAAAATATCAAGTTGCATGAACGGAAGTGATGATGGAACATTGAAAGAGCCTAGCGTGAAATGAATCTACGTGGCCGAAGAATGTAGGTATAAAGTCTAGTGAAAGGCATACGTGATAGTAGAAAGCATGTGTCCAACCCAAGAAACACATGTGAATATGTGTGGTGAATAGGATAAATGTGCCACAGAGAAAGAGCTGAAGGAAGTCTGCCATTGGATAAAATGGTCCACAGTTAGCATCAAAGAGTGAACTCTGGTCACTGTGAAAACTAGATTCAACCACGTAGAAGGGGAAACTACAACAGTAAGCACATGCCATACTTTTGTGAAGAAGGAGACATGAAGGTTTCTATGAAGAATGTGACAGGAAGTCTACATCTTTCTTCTTCTTCAATTAGCAAGTTGCATGATATATTTTTCAAAGCTAAAATAACAATGCTTATTAATAAAGACAATCAATAATTAATTTTCATATTTTTATCCCAAAACTATATTAATACTACTTATATATATTTAATCATATGCAACATAAAGGTGGTAAAATTGTAGGATAAGTTATAGAAATAGTATATGAAGATGTGTATAAAGGCATACGAAAATGGCTAAAATATGGCATGAAAATGGAATGTGAATGACTCTCATGAAGAGCCACCTTTTTGATACAAACTTGCAATACCCTATACAAGAACTTTTTTTGTATAACCTAATCTTATTACATCTTTGCTATCAAGAACACAATACACCATTTTTCTTAAAAGTATAAACCCAAGAACATATATTTTCCATTGTGAATAAATACCAAATTCTTTCCATTTTTTTTTCTTTCATACAAGGTTTCAATTGAAAACAACAAGTGAACTCCAACATTTTCTTGCTTCAAGAACTCATATGGCCAATAAATAAGAACTTTCTCTCCACCCTACCATATTGGTGTCATGAAGCCTCACGAGCTCTAGCCAAACCCCCAAGCAAGAAGAAACCACTATGTATCTATTGTGTTCAATGGTAATAGCTCAACACCAAGCTTACTTACCCATTACACAAATATCACTCTAGCATTCTCACTAACTCTTTTTTTTGCAACATAAGCACATTGAGGAAAGCAACTTGACAAAAGCTAACTATAAGAAATTGAAGAGTAACTTATCTTTCTACAATCTCTACACTTGAAATCTCCATCTCCATAAGCAAGAATCCCATCCTTCTCCAAATTTATCCCCTTTTTAAAAACTCTATTAGAAAATTATCCAAATGGAGAAGTGGGTAACCCCAATTTTCTCTTCACAAACAAGATATAAAGGATTTGCAACTTGGGAGCCTTGGATGGGTAGATGTGAAGTGTATTGCCCCCTTCAATGAGGGTATCTTCATCATTTAAGAGGGATACATGCACTTGGACATCCCATCCCCCAAGGTCTCCTCTCATAAATGAGTTATAGGGATGGGGTTGGTACTTCATTCCTTCTACTCCACTCAATCCCCAAACTCGTCACTTTTATTAATGAGGGATTTTGGAGTGTCAAATAAATCCCTAGGGACATTATCATATGTCCAATAGGTCCCCACCTCAAAGGTATAGACCCTAAGGGTCTATTTTTGCACTATAACCAAGGAAATGTACCCAACAACCCTCCTTAAAGACCCTTTCAAAGGTCCATCCGAATTTTAAATCTAACTATGGTCCCCAACTCCTAACCCCACTTACATCACATGAATCACAATTAAATTCCCTCTCAAAATCCATTTTAACTAGATACACAATATTAAAACCTATAAACACAATTACCCCACAAAACTCCTTACACATAACCCACACATTAAACCCTTAAAACACTAACCCTAATTACCTCTTAGCTCAAAGGGGTTCACAATTTATAACTCTACAAGAAGGTATTTAGCTTAGGTCTATATGATCTCCCCTTCCTTTTAAAATGATTATTATTCTTGCACATTAGCTCACATCATATTAGTAAGGTTATATCATAATAATAAATTCAATATTAGCTAGTCTACTCTCCATGATTTTATTTATTGATAATTCATCCAATTATGCATTTTAAATTTTGGTACATAAATTTAAATCTACCTTTAAGGAGAATAATATCACCATTTGAAAGCATTACATATATATTCTTCCTAATTCATCCTTACCCAATTATTTTTTATTGTTGATTACTACTCAGATAAATATAGAATATGTTTTACTTGAACCTCTTTCACACACCTGCATGGTCTTACCTTAGTTTTATTGATGTTTCATCCATGCACACCAAGTTATAGTCGTCCAACCTTCACGTGCCATCACTTGTAAGTTGTAGAATCTAATCATACTCACTATTGGTGTGCACCTTAGGAGACATGGAACTCATTAGTAATTTATCAAATTAAGTAATAAGATAATATCATCTCTTATCTTTGTGTTTAATTAACTAATTTATTGTAATGTATCCCATGAATTACAATCATCTTCACCATAAAAAATAAGTTCTATCAAACTAGATAATCACTATTAAATACCACCAAATAAATAATCATAATTGTATAAGATGCATTTGATAAGTTAGATATTTAAAGCACAATTATTTGAATTAGATAGAAATTCTCAAGTATACAATATACCATAAATATAGGGTTAACTATCCCTTACTTGGAGCAATTCATAATTTGATAGTCAATTCTCTTTCGTATTTTAAACACATTCAAGTTTCAGTGTATTAAAGGGTAAGAGTTTACCCTAAGGTTTATTATTGAAATTCCAATGATGACAACACACAAGTACTTCATTTTTCATTTCCAATCTAATTCTCTAGCAATTAATTGTACCATAGAAAAATGGACCTTTCCCATTTTCATAATCTTTTAGGCCTTGTTTCAGAGTGTTGGAGCTATGTTGCTTTAATTTTATGATGTAGATCTTGACTTGAGCATGCTTATTTTGGTGCTAAAATTTAAAGAACTACGTCTTGTGAAAGTGTTGTGAAGTGTTGTAAGACATTTCTACATTCTTCTAGACTCTATTTAATGTAATCCACCTAAAACCCACCTTTTCACTCATCAACAAGTCCTATTTTGAAGTGTTGTAAAGTCTTGTAACTAGATTTCACGCTTTTCTAGGCATATTTTCCTATTTACACCCTTCTCATGCTTTATTTTGTCTTTTTATGCCCTCATATGCTTATATTAAGTGTATTATTGGGTCCTATCCCGACAAACAACATTAAATACAACTTTATTTCCGACACTTGGTTTTGGGTCCCAGGTGGGACTCATTCGCCAAGGGTGGCGAATGAGTCCCCCTTGGCCCCAAATTCAAAATATTTCAAATTTCTTTCAAGATTTTACTAAAAATTCACTTCATGTCGGCCTGTGATGAGGTATGAATGGATACTAAGGCACAAGATTTGTATAAATAGGCATTTTTATCCTCATTTTACATCTATCCATCTACAATCTCCTAATTCAATCAAGCATTCAATCCTCAAGCACTCAAGCATTTTGCATCATCAATTTAAAGCACTTTCAAGCACTTTGGAGCAGCCATTGACATCACTTTAGATTTGCATATTCAAGGATGTGGTAAGTTTGCAATAATTTCATGTTATTCATTTATCATTTCCTTTGCATGTCATTCATTTCAATTGGGTTTAATTACTAAAGTGGGGTTTGACCAAGGAAAACCTCTATTCACTAATCCCCCAACATTTTTCCCCTTTGTGCATGTGTCTTTGTAGCCTTTGCTTTGTAGATTTAACAGGTTCAAAGGTGTTGAAAAATGGAATTCAAGTCAACTAGGCTCTTCAAATCAATTCATCATCTATTCAAGCAATTTGAGTGACTTTCAACCCGTTTTCTGTAGAATTGACCCCAACAACCTGATATTTAGTCATTACCAGATCTGGAGTAGCAGTGTTGACCCTTGAATTTTTAGAACTCTTGGGGAGGACTGATTCACCACCCTTGGTGAATGAGTCCCACTTGAAATATAGAAATCTGCATTTTGTTAGAAATTAACTCTTGGCTGTCAAAAATTAGTTCCTGACACTTTTCCAACAGTAGGAGGACTAATTCGCCACCCTTGGCGAATGAGTCCCACTGTGAAAAAAAATTAAAAATGATCAGCATTCCAGACATTCCAGAAAGCTCACACATCATCCAGGTGCACTTAGATTGACCTTGTACTTTTTGTTTTGCATATTTCTTTCTATCTCTTCATATTTCATAGTTTCTGCATATCACACTGTGTTTTAAAAAAACACAAATCTTAGTTTTGCATGCATTTTAGATCATCTTAATCAGTCAATTGCATTTAGTTTAGTTATTTTACATCATATCACATCACACATGTCCAAATTTGAATGTCACATAAGCATTTTAGGATCTAATCTCTCTCCTTTTTGGGTGAAAAACCCTATAAGTGCAAGAGAGTCCATTGGGTCCTAAAATCTATGTTTCATTAATGTAAAACACTTAGGAATTTATGGTTATATTAGTCACACAAAAGTTAGGGCCTTACAAAATACTTGTAGACCAAAAACATGGGTCAAAAACCAACCCTTTGAATATAGAATGAGATAGTATTTATAGATCTTTAGATTTGATTCCCAATAGCTCATGGGGAAAAGGGTGTGAAATCTATGGATTTGGTGTGTAGGAGTCATGCAAGTCATGGGATCTTGAAAATGGATAATAGAGATGAAACTTAGGCCAAACTAGGTGGTAGAAATCTCAACAACAATTTTATAGGCAATATGTCTACCCATACTATCCAGAATAAGATCCCATTTGAAATTATTAGGAAAAAGGCATGTCAACCTTGCAAATACAAAATGCTATTATTTATAGTAATTTTAAATTTTAACATAGATGGATCCAAAATTTTCCCCAAAGCTATAAATAGAAAAATAAACATGCTAGTAAATTTTTGACCCAAGATCATGCCTGATTTTCAAGATATTAAAATTTCAATTTTTGTAAGTTTTAAAGTCAATTTTGAGGCACTTAGAGACATTTTTGGGCTCAAAAGTGGTTGTAACTGGAAAAGCCAATTATATCTTGATAGATCACTTCGAGAGCTTTCCAACTATTCAAATGGTTCATCTATCAGACTCTTAGATGAAAAGTTATGGCCTTTAGAAGTTAGGTCTCCTAAATTGGGAAATGTGAAAACACGTTGGACATAGAAAATAGTTGTAAGAGAGAGTTACAAGTGTTGGGGCACGTGTTTTGAAACATCATAGGGAAAATTTGATTAGAGATAAGTTGGGCACCACTTTTTGGGTGGTTTTAGCTTATATTTTTGTAAATACCATTTGATGTATTATATCTCCTATAAATTAGGTGCTTGAGATCGAAGTTGTATGTGAGAGTCTTATATATGTTGAGTTACCTCTAAATATTTTTTTGGTGATGCTCCTGTGAAATATTGCTCTGAAAGTATATTTTAATCTTGTTGATTTCTATGTAATATATTGGTCAAGTTTTGGAGTGATGTTTTTATCTTGAAAGGGTTTTCCCTACATAAATCACCATGTTGTAGTATAAATGATTTTTATTTTTCTTTCTATTTAGTTTCTATAAATTTTGTAAAGATCATTTTTTTCATAAAATTTCTCTCAATATTACTATAAGAAGTTGTTACACTACTTTATCTTCCTTACAAGTGGTATCAAAGTTTTATCACCTTTGGTTTTAGTTGTGGGTTGTTGGGTTTTTTTGAATTAATCTAGTTTTTAGAGGGAGCTCATGCATAAGATACTTTGTGATCTTGTTGTAATAATTTTTAGATGGCAAGTACAATATGAAGAATAGATGTAGATAATTTTAATGGTAACAATTTTGAGATGTGGAAGATGAAGATGGAGGATTTGTTAATTGATCAGGATATGTGAAATACTATTGATGATAATGTTTCAAGGCTTATAGATGCTACTCTAGCTGCTCAATATGATGTTATGGACCATAAAACCAAGGGTATAATCAGATTTTTCTTAGTAGACTCTATTTTAATTAATGTCCATGAAGATTCCTCTATAAATAAACTTGGTGGAAAACGCCATGGTTAAGCGTGCTTGAGTTAGAGTAGTGCGGGGATAGGAAACCACCCAAGAAGGCCCAATGCTTCACCTCTGTGAGTATCACGTAGATGTAATGAGTGCTAGTGGACCATTCATTATCATGAGAGATGGGTTCTTGTGAACCACTACTCATGAAACATGGGTCAATGATTTTGAATTGAAAAAGTACATGGTTGAATCTTGATACCAATATCATAATTTGACACACTATGGAAATGCCTCCTACTTATCAGTTGATAAGCTAAAGGGGATCTATAATGAATGGTTCAAAAGACACAACACTTGATGAAGGTTTTGTAAATGGGGTTGCAAGCTAAGTGGGCTTAACCTTGGAGAAAACTCCATGGTTAAGCGCACTTGAGTTGGAGTAGTACTAGGATGGGTGACCTCCCAAGAAGTCCCAATGATTTGCCTTTGTGAGCATCACCTAGATGTAATGAGTGCTAAGTGGACCATTCATTATCATGAGACATGGGTTCTTATGAACCACTACTCATGAAACATGGGTAAATAAGTTTGACTCAAAAAACTACACGATTGAATCTTGTTAGCAATATCATAATAAAATTATTATTCATCCACTATTCATCACTATTTACTTGATCCTATTCTTTGCATGATTCATCTAAACATCTGTCTTCTATAGTCCAACCTTATATAAATAAATATAATATTTATTTAATTCCCTCATTCTCATCCCAAAAGTTAAATAAATATAACCTATTTATTTAATTCTCCTGTGTGTAATTTTTATTCAGTGGTACAAAACCAATTAGCTCACTAATCACCCACTTTCACATTCATAACCTTATTCAACTCATTCAAACTTTGCACATAGTCTAAAAGTGTATATATGCATGGGTATTTATACACAAGGTATGGGTCTTTGTACATGTGACATGGGTCTTGATACACATCACATGGGTAAAATATTTTTCCATACTCCCAAGCTACCTCAAGGTATCATTTCAATTTGTCCATCCACTTCTTCCAAGGGAATCCTCAACCATTGATTTAACTTAAATATTTGACTCCTCCACATTCACCAACCTCATAGAGACACTTTTCCTCTTTCTATCTTCCCAATCCTCTCAAGAAATGAGAGCCCTTATCCTTCAAATCAATCCTATCCATCCAACCCCTCATCCAAAAATATATAAATTAGCCTCAACACAAGCAATTAAAATAGAATAAGCCTTAAAAAATGCTACGTTGTTGGTAGGAGCACTGATATATCATCATTTATCATATTGGAGCACAACTACCATAACTTGGTACAATAAGGATTGGTATTGGTGAGAATACTGTATTTTTCATTAATATTTTTGATAATCTCTTATGCTTAATCAAAGTGTTGCATATATTTTGAGTAGAATAAATTATATTAGTTAATTTGTTCTTGTATGTTTTTATTTAGTAAATACACAAGGATGATCATCTATGCAAGAAAGTGGGTAGTAGGAACTTATTCAAGAAAGTATTCGATAAATTAGGGACTTATGAAATTTTTCTTCCTTAACTTGGAAGTGTGGCCAAGTACTTCAAGCTAAGTTCAACCTCTATGCCATAAAATTCCCATTGAAAGATATTTATTTAAGAATCCTTCTAGAACTAAAAATTCATGTAAGACTCAACAAAAGTGATTGGTTTTAAGCTAAGTGGTAGTTTAAGCATGGATATTTAGAAATCCAAAGAAAATTCAATCCTAGTTTTTGGTTTGGAAAATGTTGCACTATAAAATACCATGGGAAAATGCCTCTCCTTTTTGTTCCTTCAACCTGTTAAATGTCCATTTTACAATAAGCTTTAGATACTTAGGAAAGCCTTCTAGACTTGTAAACGAGCTCAATAAATTGGTAGCTAATTTTGACCTCCATTCTTGCCATCTTCAATAGATTCTAGAGATGGAAGTCTAATTTCCTTGGCCTTAACTGCTCTAATTTTTTAATATATGTATCCTTTAGATAGTGCATATTGAAGAAAAAATTGTGTTTAAGATGTAATTATATGATTTTGAACTCTTTCTCATAAGAGGTTGTGTCCCATGATATCTTGTCTAGTATTCTTTTGTAGATATAAAAATTGCTAATGTTATGAAGAGTTGCTCCAAAGAAATGCTAATCTTAAAGACCAAATGCAATTTATTCAAGTGTAGTTGATTGACCTTCCCATAAAGGTGAGTAATTTGATTGATAATACTAATACTTTATCCACACTAGAAGATTCTCCACAATGGTCAACTCAATAAGGGGAATCTATTGTTGCTAAAAAGATATATCAAATAGTGAATAAATTGAACACTAAATAAAATAGAGATCGTACTTAAATTAATATTCTTAAATTTAAGATATAACGTTTCTATAACATTTATTTAAACAAAATATCTACTTAAATTAAAATTATTATTTTAGCCCTTATTATAAATTATTAAATGTGTTATTTTCTTTGTATTAATATATAAATTAAATTATTTCCAATACAAAACATAAAAAATACACATATTTATCCTCAATAGAAATAATTTATATTTTTACATTAAATTAAAAACAATTAAAAATATGATGACACCTAGGTGCAAGAAGAGATCAACTTCAAGGAATCTAATCAAATGACACCTAGGTACACTTTTTTTTTTATCAATGTATTTCACTAATAGGATCTAGTGTTGATTTTAAATGAAATTAGATTTAGAAAATAATACTTGAAATTTATAATAAGTGTTATGTGATGAATAATTATAAATTGAAAAATAAGAGTAGTGTGTTTATTAAAGTTTTGTTGTGGTGTTGAATTCAACTTTAATAATCAATGACATGTTATAGATGACAAACATAATATTTGATTTTAGAACAAATATCAAGGAACAAAAATATATATATTTAGAGATTTTTATTGTTGAAGATTGTGTTATGCAACCTAGTCTTATACTAGGTTATGTCAAATGATCTAATGCAACGTGTCATACATAAATAACACAAAATAATTAAAATATGACATTATGAATAATAAATTATAGACATAGTCAATTAGCTATTTCTATCATAGCACAATATGTCCAAAAATGATAATTTATATTCATTTCCAAAAGTCAAATTTACAAGTTACATAGTTTGACTTAGGCTAACATCGCCTCGTAGTCAACTCAAGTTACATCATGTAATAAAAAGTATAATAATCAAATGGAATTCCATGTGATTCCTCTTCAATGCTCAATGTATTTGGTGATGAGAACATGGTTCAAGCACTTTTTTGGACCCAACCATGAAGCTATTCTTCCTCAGAATTCTTCCTAACTCAAAGAATACCCAACCTTGCACAAAAAAATTAGAAAGAGTTACAATATGCAAGGTGGAATCTGGTGCGTGCCTAACATCTACATGCATTTCTAGCTACATTTAGAACATGCAAGATCTATGCTAGGAAATGGTAGAGAGTTACATCATAAAAATTAGATCATTCAACATAATGGACTATAAAGGCTTGGCCAAGAATATGTTGTATACAACTAAAAAAATAGATTTTGGAAAAGAAAAACCTATACTCTCTGTTAACCCATTTTTGACACCCATCCCGAAAGATAAACTCCCACATACATAAGATAACATACATCTTATCCAAGTTTTACAATTTGTAAGCAAATGACCTGATTTCTAGTAGTCTTTAACAAGCCAATCATTTCATGTTTAAGAAACATCTATCCACAACATAGTCTATGTATGTGTCATTTGGCTACCTCTATTCAATTGTTATGAGACTTTTTCCCCATGGAAGAAAAAGAAAAAGAAAATAGAATAAAAGTAAATAAGTAAATAAATATAAGAACTAATGTAATAGTTCTAGAAAGAAAATGCAATAAAATAATAATTAGAGTTTTCACGGGATGTAATTATTATTTGTAAAAGGGTGTGTCGGTTGGAACTACCCTTTGTATTGTATAAAACCCGTGAAAACTAAATTCTTGAGGCATGAAAAAAAGAGGAAAATAAAGTTGAGCACATTGTGGGAATAGGGTTTCAAGGTTAGCAGGCTGTGAGTAGGACGGAGAAGGGGCACTCCTACAGTGGGTGTCCAACCTGGGGTACAAGTGCGTGCACTCAGGACGGTCCTGGCCAGGGCATGGTTTTTGTGGCACGAGTGTTGAGCATTGTTCCGGTGGAACCAGCACTCGTGTAGAGCAGCCAAGTCTGCTTTCCTCCCAGACTACTCACAGGCGGAAGAGGCTGAACCAAGGACCATTCCAGCAATAGTTGGGATTACTTCTGCACATTTCAAAGATAAGTATTAATTCCTGGTGAATTATCTGAGCAATAAAGTTCTTTTAAATCCTTTAAATCCTTTTTTGAATTAATAATTTATTTACAGCATGATTGAATGTATTTGGATGAAATTGTTGATCAATTTATTATATGCATTTAATTTCAAAGTCTTTACTTGATCTTTATTTATTATATTGAAATTTGTGGATAAAAGTTTTATAATTAATCTATGGAAACAACTGAAATCATTGCATTTTAAATTTTGGAATTTAGTTTCGTTTCAATTCAATAGGCATATGTAAGAACCTAACCGGATTTGATATTTAGGCAATTAGATTTCAAATGTAATACATGATTCATTTCATCAATTATGATAAGAATATCATAATACATGCATTAGTTTTTATAGATTTCCAATATTGCTTGTTGACGTGAATGTTAGTTACACACCAACAAACTAAATTCTCACAGAGTATCGCAGGAACCTACCTTTCTTGAAAGACTCCACCGGGAAACCTATATCTAAGACAAACTTGGCTTGATCCCAAGGCTTGTTTATGTCAGGTATTGATGCACTAGGTTCACTCAGGGTTCATTGTGATATTGTTGTTAAAAATGAGGGGTAAATGGTCATTAAGGATTTGGCTGGTATCATAGAGATATGAACATAATATTAGTCTAGTCATTCAATAACTTCATGAAATTAAATAATTTACAATAGTATTTCATGAAAGTCAAATAACTTGCATTCATTCAAGTAGATTTAGCATTAAGCATTCAAAAATTTCATGGAATCGAAAGATTTATAATAAAACTCCATGCATTTATCATTTTTTTGGAACATTTTCTGAAATATAAAATATCTATTCTAAAATAAAGCATAAAAAATTACTGAAAAGTAAAATTTCTCCCAGGTATTATCCATACATGCCTAAAGAAATAACCAAACTAGAGAAAATCATTCCATACATCACCAGATTTCTTCACAGCTAGGCACACAATGATGCAAGAGTTTAAAGAAAGGGGGATTCTTTACCACCAGATAGTGTTAATATGCACCCTTAAATGGTGCAGCACATAGTCTTGTCCAATAAGAACAAACAATCAACTACATAAGAATTCATATGAGGAAATAACTTTGCAATTGACTTTGATATTAGTTAAGTTCTAATGAAACATACAAGTTTTTAGTCTAGAATGGAACATAAAATAGGAAAAAGAACAAAACTTTTAAAAGTTTTGGTTCTTCGACATCCACAAATTCTGAACTTGAAAAATAAAATAAAGCATCAAACAACCTTTTATAGGAACAAGGCCTTAAAGAGTTTAAAATTAGTCCCATCAAAGAGAATTAGAGAAACAAATTAAAATGCAACATGTGGCAGGTGACAGTTGTCATTAGAATGTTCTAGGCAAAGTCAAAGATATTTTGACTTCTTCATCAACAGTAATCTTCAAACTTCGGGTTCCAGGTCATGAGTACTTTACACATAAATAAGACTGTCGACACTTTTCAAAACCTCTAGAATTAATTTCCTTTACCAAGACTGAGAACAAACCTGCAAAATTCACTTCAAAACAATACCCATCCACAAAAAATTTGACATATGGTATTCTACTATCTATTCTTCTTCATTGAACTCTAGGTCTGAAGACTTGCCTTCACCTTTTCTCTACTGATACTCTTAAAAAGCAATTGACACTTGATGCATATAATCTTTTGGAACACCTTGAATCACTTTCCAGCTGTATTTATGCCTAGCATACTCTTTTGATATTTTAATGATGTTTTCATTTATTTGCATTACTTCTATCTCATATTTGGTCATAGCATTCCTACACTTTATAATTTCATCTATAACCTCCCAACTTAATGACTGAACATAATCCTTATTCACTTTTTCAATCTATTCCTTGAAATATTTTACTTCCGTATCATCCTGCCCTAAAGTTTAGGGATCATAACTTTGTTGAGCTAACATTTCAATAAATTTCTCATCTTTATCTATCAACTTCTTGCATATCTCAGTGACCTTTTCCAATCCATCTATACATTGTAGCAAAGTGTCACTCTCCCAATTCAACCATTTTCTCCATATCTCAAATACCGGAATTTCTTGGTCAGTGGTTATCTTCTTTATCATCTCTTGGACATCCATTTGAAGAAGAACTTTAAGCTTTTGCCTCTCTGCATTAGTCTATTCTTGGAAAAATTGACATTCCCCTTCAAGTCATCTAGACTTGTTGTACCAATGGTATGCTTCCTTATGCTTCCCAACTATGTCTTTTATCAATTATTCTCCTTGCCTTACTAGGTACTCCATCCATTCAAATATGCTTGCCTTATGGCAAAGCACTGTAATGGCATCTACTTGCTCCTTAGACATGAGTACTAGATTTTGTGGAAATTTAGTCTGTGTTTGACCAGATTGGGCTAGCGACTTGATGAAACTCTCCAGGAAAGTAATCCATTCCTATAACTCTCTTTTCTTCTTCTTATTCTTCTCTACTATGGCAATAGTTGTTTCTAAATTTACTTTCATCTCTTCTAATTCCTGTCCCCATGATGAATGCCCTACATCAATTGTCGTCACCATATAATCCCTAGGTGTTATTTCATGCTTGCTTTTATCTCCTACCAGAGTAGCTATTTGGAGAGTTCTCCCTCCATCTACATTCCTTTTCACAACATATCTTGTCTTTGCTCTACCTCTAGGATTAGGGTCTCTACTTCTTGTATTAAAATTTTGATATCTAGAGGCACCAGTTCCACCTCCAATGACAAAGCATTTTGCTTGAGTAACCAGTCAGGTGCTTCTTCATTTTGTTCAACCTCTTCATTATTTCCTCATTCCTGATGATCAACATGTTCAAGAACTTCCTCTCTTGAACTTTCAACATTACCCATAACAACCCCCAGAACTTGAATACCTTTTGTACTCATTGGCATGGATTTTGGATTACCTTGGTTTATCACTGTCTCTTCCTTTTCAAGACTTACATTTTCTTGTCCTGCCATGTTCTCAACATCAGTCCTTAGAACATTATCTTCATGTTGTCCTAAAACATTAGAATTTTCATCATTTCTTGGTTCACCACCCGAGGTCTGTGAGAACTCTATATCTTCATCTTTATCCTGACTTTCTCTTGATTTCTTAGAAGTCTATGGTTGCTCAACATTCTCTTTATGTTTTCCTTGCAGAACCTAATCATTAATTATGTCTTATTTATCTATATTATCAGTGGGGTTTTGACCTACAGTATCCCCTGTTCTTCTTTCATCAATTTTTTCAGTATTTCCCACTTTTGGAGCAAGTGATCCTCTTATAAAATGTTCTTTATTTCTAGGATATGACCCTGTATTCGACACTTCTTCCACTACTGACTGCATCATGGGATTTCCTTTAGATCACTTTTCTTCAAACTATTTCATCGTGGTAGTAATTTTCTCTAATTGTTCTCTGATTTCTTCTTCAGTCAGTTCAAAGGCTTCCTCGTGAATTACAAGAGTCCCTCCCAGAGCTTGTCTCATTGCACCTGTATTGACTAAGGGTGGAGAAGTAAATATATTTAATACTTTCTATGATGTAGATATTGTCTTAGCACATTTTTGTGTTTTCATTCTCACCTCCTCGCTAGTCATAGGCTGAGCTCTTGGCTTTACTGTGGAAAAAAATGCTGCCTTTGGCATCTCCATTACATTGGCTAGATTGGCCATATCTCTTTGTGCTGGCTCACTGACTTCATTGGAGTTCTCTAGCTTGAAGTATCAAGAATTTCCTCCTCATCTTGCTTAGCTGCCTCTGTTTCTCCAATCTTTCTTTTCTTTTTAATTGTCCCTCCATACCCTAACTCATCCACTAACTGTTACTTTCTCTTGACATTAGGTGGGTATGTGGGTTCTATCCTAGCTTCTTTCAATACCTCAATGTAATGATTGATCCAACACTAAGTATATGCCAATACTTTCTTAGAAATATCCTTGATGGTTACTATCTCCTTCTTTGTATAATTTGAGTTTGGAATTGGTTCATCAAAAATATTTTCTATATCATAAATTGTATTTAGTACCTCTCCATTATCCATATCCGATTGCTCTGGAATATCATGAATTCCTAGAAGCTTTGCTACTGGTAGTGGCAACCTCTAGTATGACTGCTTCCTTACATCATGCTCATCATCATAATTATGCAAAAAATATTCCAGATGATAAACATGAGCATACTTCCCACTTATTTTCTTGGAATGGTTTTCCTTTGGATCATCATTTTTCACCGTAGTGCAAAGAATTCCAACTTATAAAGTTTCAATTATTCCTCACACATATCAACACTTTTGTCCGCAACACATGTAATTCCTGATTGTGATAGGGAATTTGATAGAACATTTCTTGTGTGCTTGTGCGAAAAAAGCATGAGACAATTGCATCTATCTCAATAGTTCTATTAACAACATTTTGTCTATTGGGTAGCATGAAGGGGTATCCTGTAAATCCTCACTCTGATATAGGTGAAAGTAGGAAATTGAATATACCATCCCCCAACCAACCAGATAACACTTTGTACTTCTAGGGACAATCTTTTGGCCTTCCATTAATCTTACCAACCTCATAGAAAACACACCATTTACCCTCTGGTAATACTCTCGGTGTTGGTGAATAGTAATCTGGGGCATATGAGCATAAATCAAATTATTCCTTGGTTCTCTTCCTAGGGTACCAACTCTGTTCATCCTTGTATATTTGCCCTCAGGGTACATGAATAAACAACATATGAAGACATGGAGAACCATTGGGTGTCTAGGAACGTTATTATTTGTTCACGTAGCTTATCGTTGATGAAATTCCCCTAGTGAATGTGCATAGATCCTTCCATTGTTTTCACTATAAGCCCAAACATCCAGGTTTCAAATTTGTTGGCATTTTTGAGCTCAGCTATCCTACTCAATAGGGTTATTATGTCTTGAAAATCTTGGATAAATACTGACCTCAAGATTTTTCTCATTTTATTCATAATATTCTCCCAACACCATGTCGCATTCATAAGCTTCCTATTTTGTTCTTCTGCATTCAGGTATGGTGTGGCTAGGACTTGCATACTCAACGAATTCATCTATTTGAATGTGGGGAGCCAAAATTAGTATACAATTCCTTTTGCGGAGAGGTTTGCATATACTCTTTGTTCTTTGTTTGGGTTATACCAGTTCATACATTCTAATACCAGTTCAGGAGCTTCCTTTGCCAACGGAAACCCTCCTGCCAAATGTAGTCCACTTGAAATGATGTTTTTAGTGCACTAGGAGGAACCCTCTTGTTGAATCTGTATGGTGAATACATTGTCAGTGAACCCTCCTAGATGGGTGTATGTAACTATCCCACTGACCGATACAACCTATTAAATTGGGGACTCAAATTCCTCATCTATTTGATTCTTCTTGGAAGTGCTCATATTTCTCTAGATTTCCTACATTATCAGCAACTATGTGCCTTGTGTGCGAGTTAGGGTTAAATTTAACCATCAATTTTTAATAATTCATAAAATTTCTTTACCCACGACATTTACAGTTAGCAATTAGGTTAAATTCCTTAAAATAATCAACATTTCAGCGACCTAATCAATGGTAGTGCCATTTAACCCGAGCCATTCATGCATGAAAGAATTAATAGAAATTCAGTTACTAGAAACACACCTTGTTTCATTGATGATATGGTTGTTTGAACACAAATCAAACCCTTGGTAGCTGTGTTCTTTGGCTTTTCCAGATTTACCTTTCTTTACATGCCACAATCTTGGTTTTAATTATTTGATGTCCTTACAGGTGAGTAATCTGGCACAAGGTAGAGTGCTATGAAAGCAACTACATGCTCGAGTTTGTGTCAAGTACGTGTGCTATTTTCCACCTTCATTAATTTATTTTTCTATGCATTAATTATCCCAAATAAAAGTGCAATCATGATGGATTAGGGTTCAGGTTACGAACTCTTTGGTTCCTGTGTAGGGGCCCACCATTTGAAAAGAAAGCGGCACAAATGGCTAACATGGAACACTTACGTGTCACTTTAATTCTTATGAGGCAAAAGGCCTTGGAGGAAATTCCACCTTTGGATACTTAACAATTGACAATTAATCAAGTTTTGAATCATCCAACATTGGAATTTGAAGAACTACCAAGATTCGGGAATTTTTCCTACCAGGTTCATGAGAATCGAGCATGAAGGAAAACTTGATACTGGGTGCAAGCAAGACTAAATTGGTTCGAAATGAAATTTGCAAAAAAGCTTTTGATCTCCGGTTCAAAGGAAAAGAAAATTCACTACCAAGCTAACTAACAAAGAGGAGAAACACATGCACCAAGACAATTTTATCCAAGTGACAACCTATCGGGCGTGATAACTAGCTGGGTGAAAAGCAAAACTTTCTGAAGATACAACATTCTTAGAGCAACGACATCGATCCCTAGGACCTGGGGATTTGGTTAATCAATAAGATTGAGGGAAATATTTAGCAAACATTCCAAGTCCAAAAAAGCAAGAACTTAAGCGAGGTTCAGGAAAGTTGGATCAAGGATTCACCATTTTACCATTTCCTCCAAAAGCAACACACCATAACAAGAAAAAGCAAAGGAAGGGGAAAGAAGCAACAGAAAAAGAGGGGGTCCACATTTTTCTGAAGAGAAAAATGGGGCGTATTATGAGACCACACAACAACTAGCAACCAACAAAACCAAACAAAACAATAGAAAGTCAATTCTGGGCCTAATAACCATACTTCAACTTTCTATAGTCTTTAAATTATAAACAATCAGATCCTTATTTTGACATTCTATTTTCACTTTAGCCACCATACAAGATTAAATTTTACCAAGCCCACGGGTGTGCAAGGGATTAATTCCACTACAGTAAATTCAGAGCATAACAGGTGTTTGCATTGACTTGCATAATTTGGTAATTTCTTTTTAATCGAACCTTGGATAAAGCCTTGCTACCAACCAAGCGTCCATAGCCCCGACAAGGTATCTCTGTAATTCCCCCAAACATAGCTCTATTGCCAATCAGGAATCTATAGCCTCGGTAGAGATATTTGGATAGTGTAAAGAGTTGAAATTTATCTTTTGATATTTTTTTGATATTCATTTTTCATTTTTTATTTGATATTTCTTTGTAAGATCTTTTGCTTCAACTTGCAGGCAACAAATCCCACTATTAGGTTGGGAATTACAATGGTAGCAAAGGATACCTTTTGTTTTTTCACTCAATGCAAACAACTTCTATCCCAAATTTAGTAGAATGATTTAGGTATGGGCATTTGTGTCTCAACATCAACTGAATGATTTATGTGAACTAAAGTGAATGAATCCAAACAATTCTCCAAGCATCTATAATTAAAGGATTATTTCTGGTTAAGGCATGAATCACATTTCCAGAATTGACGTTCTATTATTTTGACTGCCTCTGAAGGTTTCTAACTATTATATATCTTAACAACATAGAACCCTGAAAAATAAACAAAACAAAAGAAAGTGCAAAAAACCCCAAAAAAAGAAAAAGAAACTATTTACATACTTACAACAAGGATCGACAACCAATGCTAGGCTTGAAACTAATGCTTCAAGAATTTTCCATTGACAGGCAATGGAGTTCATTCTCTCTGGTTAGAGTATTAAGCCTGTAAGTTTTGTCGCCTAATATTTTAGATACTTGGTAAGGACTAGTCCATAACTTGTCAAAATTACCATGTTCACCCTTACGCTCATGGGCTTTGTCCTAATATAGGACTAAATCAGATATTCTAATTTTTTTTAATCTAACGCTCTTGTCAAACCAATGCTTTATCATAGATTAGTGCCTAGAAAAATGATCTATTTCTCTAGTATGCTTTTCATCCAAATGCATCGGTTGTAACAACTGAGCTTCAAGTTGATCATCTAATCCAATATACTCTTGAGAAAATTGCCAAGTAGGAATTTTCAAATTTATAAGCAATATAGGATCTATTCCATAAACTAAGTGGTAAGGGGAATTCCCTAAGGTGGATTTCATTTTGGTACGATCTACCCAAAGGGAGAATTTCAACAGGGAATGCCATTCCCTAGGATTATTTTTAATTAGCCTTCTAATTATATCCAACAGGTTCTTGTACGATGATTCTGCTAATCCATTTCCCTGCGAGTAATAATTAGATGAAAATTTCAACATTATACTATATTCAAATGCCCAATTAGAAAATTTTAATGAGGAAAAAGTGGGGCTATTATCACATACCAAAGCATATGGTATTCCAAACCTGATAATAACATTTTCCTCCAAGAATTTAATTACCACCTCTATGTTGCATTGCTTACTATGGCACACTTTAGTCCACCTGGTGCAATAATCAGTGGCAGTTAGAACAAACCTATGGCTTGCAGATGATAGTGGGTTAATTGTGCCAATGAAGTCTAACCCCCATTGTGAGAAAGGGTGCATCTCCAATACGGGCTACAACGGTTGTGCATTAAATCTTCCTTTATCCGCAACAGTTTGACATGTGTAATAGTGTTTTATGTGCTCATATGTGTCTTTGAAAATAGTCGGTCTGTAGTAGTTGGCTCTCTGAATGAGATGTACAGTAGCCAATGGTGGTCTATGAGCTGTGCCAAATTTAACATGTAGTTCCTACAACACTTCACTCGCATTTGTCTTATTTAAACATCTCAAATAAATTCCTTCATTATTTCTCATAAATAGAACCCCTCCTTTAATCATATAGCTCTGGGCTTTAATTTTCAAGGCACTTCTTTGATTCCTTTACATATGGTCTAGGAAATTGTTGCTAATTAGATAGTACCATACATCTGAATATGATTCATCTTGGTCTTCTACATCCAAAGTATATTGTTGGCTAGAAATTTGTGGATCAATCTCAACAACGGATTTAACTAAAGCTTGCTCACAAACTAACTTCATGAGTATAATTTCTAAATCAAATTCCTGTAAGATCATCACCCATTTATCTCTCTTTTCTCTGAGATTGCTCCGCGTTAGCAACATCTTAATTGCAGCATCAAGCACAATCACCTTAACTATACTTCTAAGAATGTAATGTCATAATTTTCTTACTTCCTTGACCAAAGAAAAATCTTTTTTCAAAATATCCATATATCTCAAATCCGCCTCTTTAAAGGGAGCACTTATGACAGCAATTGGATTTTCTTCTTTATTCTCGCCCCTTTGTGTCAATGCAATTGCACATGTGTGACTAGAAACAAAAGAGTAAATATATAATGATTTAACGTAATCCAGACTTACCAGCACCGGTGCTTCTGCAATTACAACTTTCATATTTTTCAAGGAGAGCTCAGTCTCAATCGTCCACTTGATTTTTGCATCTTTCTTTAGCATATCATTGAGTGGTTTCACTATCTTAGTAAATACTATAATAAATTTTTGGATGAAATTGATCTTGCTAAAGTATGAATTTAATTCTTTCTTATTTCTTGAGGGCTGCAACATGAGTAAGGCACTCACTCAATTTGGGTCTATTGAAATACATCTTTTAGAAATAATGTGTCCCAGTAGATTTCCTTCAGTCACCTCGAAAATGCATTTCTTAGGATTCAGTGAAACTCCATATGTTTTGCACTTTTGTAATATTACCCTGAGATCACGAACATGATCTCCTCTATTTTTAGAAAATACCGTGAGGTCTTCCATGTACATAATAATGCACTTTCCTACCAAATATTAGAAGGAATAATCCATAGCTCTTTGGAATGTAGCTCCGACATTTATTAGTCCAAACAACATCCTCTTGTAACTGAAAGTTCCCCACTTTGTGGTGAATGTTTTCTTCATCCTATCCTCCTTCACGACCATTACTTGGTTATACCCAAAGAATCCATCCAAGAAGAACATCATCTGCAAACCATTAAAAAATTGTAGCACTTCACCCAATGAAGGCAAGGGATAGTTATCATTTTCAGATGCCCTATTAAGATTTCAGAAATCCACACATAGTCGAATGTCTCCATTCTTCTTTCTAATGGGCACTAAATTTTCCACCCAAGTAGAAGGTCTAGTGGGAAAAATTATTCAGGATGAGAGGAGAATTTGTACTTCCTTTTGAATTAGGGGTTCCAAAAGTGAATTTAGAGGCCATTACTTCTATCGGAAGGGTTTTGCATCA